>JAACNH010008868.1:0-12151 GCA_019447015.1 Hymenochirus boettgeri
AGTCCCAGTGTTTTTTTTTGTCAGGTGGACATGCCCCTTTTAGATGGGGATTAGACTTACAGTGGATCTCTTCCAGTTGCGGACACTCATTATTCATGTGGTGTATTGTATTATTATTAATCATCCCTTCCTGATTTGTTTCCACTTAGATGGTGACTGTGCGAAGTGGACGCTCAGAACTTATTAATGCCAATCCGTACTACATCTGCTGGTCATATCTAACTCAGAGACTTTGTCAAAACCAGACTGGCCTCTGATATCTTCCACACATTCCACATCCTGAGTTCATCCCATAAGCCAATAAGATGTGCTGCCTGGTAGCTATTTTGACCTGTCCTTCATAGAGAGACATAGGATGACAAGTCCCATACTCACCATATGCAATTTGCACCCGTTGAGCTTGCTCCTTGTTGGGAAAACCTTTAATAAAGGCTGATATCTATCAATGGGCTACAAGACCTAAAGCTTGTGATTTTCTCTACTGTCTATTAGTCTATTTACTTATACGGGGCTAAGCATAAGTTGTATAAACATTTGCCTGTGCCATTGTCAGCAGACACCAATGGTCACTTCAAATCAATAACCACGGGCAATTTTGCACCTCTTTGCATTAGCCCCTGTAGCCTATAGACTGTCCTCTGTTATAACTTTCAGGAGATTCAATAAAAGTTCTATTGTTTAAAATGTGCTAATTTTGCCCCAACCAATCAGATCTTATTTAACATTTGAAGCTAAACATCTGATTGGTTGGGGGCAAAGTGAGCACCATTTAAACGATAAGAACTTTTATTGAATACCCTGAATGTATCTCACCAATAAAATATTAAAGGGTAACATATTGCAATGTTTGTATCAGCTCCCAGGTCTATGCGCGTACTTCTTACCCTTTACGGACATTTTATCTGCTCTTTTTTCCGCGCCCCTCGGCTTTCACTATTCCATGAGGGGTGCAATCCCCTGGATATACCAACATGGTTGACAGTGTTGTATGTTTCCCTGTACTGCGAATAGTATGTTAGTGTACAAATTCTCTTCCCCGATAAAGAAACAACCTTTTAAAGTCTGCCCCTACAGGTGATATATTGTAACAATTTTTTGAATCTCTAATTAAGTCCCTTTAAATAATAAGCACTTTTTCCTGCCTTGACATATATTGACTTTCCTCTTGTCCACCTGCACGTTAACCCACTATCAACCCAGATTTTGTTGTTCTGATTTGCACTTTAAAGAGACAACCTACTGCTAACCTACTGCTGATTGGTCCCACAGTTAACTGGCTTTAAACTGTTCACATTTCCCATTGACATTGTGATATATTTTTGACCTATCAGGGAATTTTTATAGATATGTTATTATTTTTTTATAAATATTTTTTAAATAACTAAACAAAAACTAGTTTTGATTCTATAAAAGGAGAAATTGCGGTTTGGCTAAGGATTGCCCTTTATGTTGTCCCCTTAACCAGTTTACAATTATTTAATGAAATATAATAAAGATTTAATGAAAATCCCATTGATTGTACTTGATTGGGTAGTTTGAATAAATATATAATATACAGGCTTATGAACTTAGAGGTGTAAAAGTTTGGCCTGTGCATTAATTAACGAACAATACGAACGTTTCGGTGGTAAATTTAACATTTCAAGCCACTGTCGTACATTAAGGATAACGCACTGTAACGTTACATTTCGATATCGATGTTTATTAATATGGCCCAAGTGTCATGGCGCATTCACTCTCGACTTACATACCAATCAGAGAGCTGGTATGTCTGGAAGAGCTCAGGGGAAATAATTAATGGAGCCTAGCACATGTTCCCTTAGCAGTGGCGTAACTATATGTAAGGGACCAAAGACTAGAGGGCCCTCGATCTGTAACCCGGAAAGCAATCAGCTGTTCTGCAGTTCCAGTAACAGTGTTTTAAACAGCTGATTGCGGATAGTTTTACTTACATGTGAGCAATCAGCCGTTCACAAACAGATTGCAGTTCCAGTTCTGGCGCTGGGGAGAGGGGAGTGTGTGACAGGGGCCTGGCAAGAAACTTGCAGTTTCACCACTATTCCGAGGGAGGGAGTGTATAATGGTGTCTATGTGTGAGTAACTGTATGTATGTATGTAAACGAGTCAATATGTTATAGTCTGTCTATATGTATAGTGTTACTAATCTGAACAAAACATTAGAACCAAAGAAGAAAGAGATGAATCATGCACATTCCTGGGCCCCATAGATATCATAATTATCTGTGCTAGTGCGAACAGTAAAAACCATTTTTTTTTGTGTATATATTGTAGCAGAGTTTCTCTGCAGGAAGATTGACCAAGCTTCCTGTGGTATATACACCCCCAACACGTCCCCTTTAATTGGAGGTCTTATGCCTTGATACTAAGCTTGGATGAAGGCTCTTCCCTCCTTCTTAAAAGAGCCAGTAGGTGGAGGAAGTGATAGCCTTTACATACTAATCCCATGCAAGGTCAGGGAGACAACCTTCCCCTGAAAATGCAACCAGCAGGAGTGTCAGCCAGATAAATGACCCAAGTAAACTGTTATGGACCTTCCATACTGGGTTACCTGACCTGGTTGGAAGGCTTTCCTTTTTATGCATTAAATTGTTAACTAAACCCCCCATGTTTTTACTGTTTTGCACTAACATAGATATTATGGTATATGGGCCCCAGGAATGTGCATTGATCATCTCTTTTCTTGTTTTATATATGTATAGTGTCAGGCCAGATTTCCCACAAGGCCACATAGGCCATGGCCTAGGGCACCAGATCATAGGGGCAGCATGTATAAATCCCCTCCGACCTCCAGTTTAAGCGTAATAGCAGATGACAATCGATCTATTAAATGTTTTCCTAAATCTGGGCAGACAGACAAAAAAATGCAGAGGGGTAAAATGTAACAACTGGTAAAGGCTGAACCTGTCAAGTGCTTGAATAGAAACAAAAGTTAGATATCTTCCAACTGGTTACACTGTCCACCTCCTAATGTAGGGAGAAGGAAGCAGTGAATGGACCTGCCTGTGTACAAGGCAGGTCCATTCACTGCTTTCCTTCTCCCTACATTAGGAGGTGACAGTGTAACCAGTTGGAAGATTATCTACTTTTGTTTCTATTTCAAGCACTTGACAGGTTCAGCCTTTACCAGTTGTTACATTTTACCCCTCTGCATTTTTTTTGTCTGTCTGCCCAGATTTAGGAAATACATTTAATAGATCGATTGTCACTCTGCTATTACTGCATTAAACTGGAGGTCCGGAGGACTTTATACATGCTGCCCCTATAGATCCTGGTGCCCTAGGCCATGGCCTATGTGGCCTTGTGGGAAATCTGGCCCTGACACTATTACATATATAAACAAGAAAAGAGATGATCAATGCACATTCCTGGGCCCCATATACCATAATATCTATGTTAGTGCAAACAGTAAAAACATGGGGGGTTTAGTTACAATTTAATGCATAAAAATGAAAAGCCTTCCAACCACGTCAAGGTAACCCCAGTATGGAAGGTCCTAACAGTTTACCTTGGGTCATTTATCTGGGCTGACACTCCCTGCTTGGTTGCATTTTCTTGGGAAGGTTGTCTCCCTGACCTTGCATTGGATTAGTATTAAAGGCTATCACTTCCCTCCACCTACTGGCTTTTAACAAGGAGGGAAGAGGCCTTTCATCCAATGCTTAGTATTCAAGGCATAAGACCTCCAATTAAAGGGACGTGTTGGGGGTGCTACTACCACATGGAAGCTTGGTCAATCTTCCTGCAGAGAAACTCTGCTACAATATATACACAAAAAAAAATATGTTTTTACTGTTCGCACTAGCATAGATATTATGATATATATGGGGCCCAGGAATGTGCATTGATCATCTCTTTTTGTTAAAGGGAAACTGTTGGTCTTTATTAAAAAAAGAGCCCACTCCAACCTTTAAAATAACATCAGGATAATGCTTCTGGCTACAGTCATCAAGCAGTCTAGGGTTGGAGCATGCCACTGCTGGGACAGAGATCATCAGCTGCATTATAATCCCCGTCCCAAACTTCTAAATCATTATTAAAGTTATCCACAAGCCTGATTTATTTCTCTCTCCATAAGGAGTCCATAGGTAGAGGAAAGGACAGAGAATGGTTTGCAGGTCTGTAACTAGCTTCAGAAAATGTATAACACATGCTGGCACAGAGACAGGGCAGTCTGGAAAGTGTCACTTTCCAGGCCTATAACTTAAGACCAGAGAAACTAGAGATATCCTAGGTGTGTAAGCAAGGTATGAGAGTTCTTGTATGTATATGTTATTTATATCGTACCATAGGGGACGCAGGGTTGTACAATATAGAATACAGAAAGTCATACAAGGGGGACAGTAAATAATACATAGATATATAAATAAGTATGAGCATCACTAAATATACAAGTGCTTGAAACAGGTAACATGAGAGGAAAGAGGGCCTGCCCGTAGAGCTTACAATCTACTTAGGTGGGTAACATACAGATACATAGGAAAGGGTGGAAGTGCCATAGTAATAACTGGTGCAGTGTGAACAGTCCTATGCTGTGCTGTGCTCAGAGAGATATGAGAGGTTAGATTTAAACTTGTTTATTGAGGTTCTGACGTAGAGAGAGGGGAATAGAATTCCAGAGGACGGGAGCCACAAGAGAAAAAGGTTTAAAGAAACTGTAAACCTAAAAAAACAAGTGTTTGCTGTGAATAATAGAAATGATTGGCAAACACTTATTTTGTAGGTTTACAGTTTCTTAAGGCGAGAGGAGGCAGTACGAGTTGGGGGGGGTCTGTACAGGAGCTGGTTCTGTGATGAGCGGGGAGGGTACGGGCAGGGACATATGGGGAGACTAGAGAGAAAGGATTAAGGTGAGAGGAAAGCAGTGTGAGTGGGGGGTCTATACAGGAGCTGGTTCTTGTGATTGAGTGGAGGGTACGGGCAGGAACATATGGGGAGACTAGAGAGAAAGGATTAAGGTGAGAGGAGGGCAGTACGAGTGGGGGGTTATACAGGAGATGGTTCGTGATGAGCGGCGGGTACGGGGCAGGGACATATGGGGAGACTAGAGAGAAAGGATTAAGGTGAGAGGAGGCAGTACGAGTGGGGGGTCTATACAGGAGATGGTTCTGTGATGAGCGGAGGGTACGGGAGAGGGACATATGGGGAGACTAGAGAGAAAGGATTTAAGGCGAGAGGAGGCAGTACGATTGGGGGGGTCTATACAGGAGATGGTTCTGTGATGAGCGGAGGGTACGGGCAGGGACATATGGGGAGACTAGAGAGAAAGGATTAAGGCGAGAGGAGGCAGTACGGAGTGGGGGGTCTATACAGGAGATGGTTCTGTGATGAGCGGAGGGTACGGGCAGGGAACACATATGGGGAGACTAAGAGAGAAAGGATAAGGCGAGAGAAGCAGTACGGAGTGGGGGGGTCTATACAGGAGATGGTTCTTTGATGAGCGGAGGGTACGGGCAGGGACATATGGGGAGACTAGAGAGAAAGGATTAAGGTGAGAGGAGGCAGTACGAGTGGGGGGGTCTATACAGGAGATGGTTATGTGATGAGCGGAGGGTACGGGCAGGGACATATGGGGAGACTAGAGAGAAAGGATTAAGGCGAGAGGAGGCAGTACGAGTGGGGGGGTCTATACAGGAGATGGTTCTTTAAAACATAAAAATTTAAAAACATGGTGGACATACCCTTTAATAGTGACATGACTTGCATGTGTGTCTGACTGTATACATGTGTGCGTCTGTATGCATGGATTATGTGTTAATTTTGGGGCAGGGCTTCAGTTGGAGGGTACCCTCCCTGAAATGGTTTTGGCAGGGTGGGATGTCTGCCCCTCTCTCTCTCTCCCCTTCTCTCTCTCCCTCCCCTCTCTCTCATCCCTCCCTTCTCATCTCACTTTCCTCAGTTCCTGCCATCCATTCTCAGCATCTCCGTAAGCCAAGATCATAAGCAAATGTGTCCAGCGTCCACGGCTGAAAACTCTGGTTTAGTATTATAGAGGAGTGCCTAGGCAATGTTGTAGTTTGGGGACCTATCATTGTGCCATTGCCATGTGCATTGACTAATCGTTTATTAAGAGGTATTTATAACACTAATTGTGTATACAGAGAGCAAACACTCGTAGTGAAGAACAAGAAGCAGGGGCAGGTTTTAAAACCTCTTTTAGGTAAGATTCTAAGATATTCTCATTTTCAGCAATAGATAAAACATTTTTACCTCCCATATCATGATCATAGCAGGTCAGTAGGTACAGCACCAAAATGCCCATGTTAACTTTTCCTTTAATCGGTGACTAATAAGGACTAAACAATCTGTAGACTTACTAGCAAGAGGGTCCCATTTACTGACCAGGCACTGCCCCATGATGCAGTTGAGAGGGTTGGGGCTCCTGGCGCTACAGGGGTCACAAGAGAAGGGTGTTTGTCATGTTTAAACCATAAAATGTTGGCGCATTTCTTGAGGGATGAGGTCAACCGTGAGCACAGACCTAAGGAGGAATCACAATCAAAATACAGCGTAGTATACAAAATGGCTCCAGGGGGCAATATTATCACATATTAATTGCTGGGTTATGTATTATTCATCCAAGGCATGGTATATCAGTTGTATTCACTACCTTACAATCCTTCATCCCAACCAACCATTTTGGCTCTTACGATGGTCAGCCAGGACAAAGTAGCCATGCCTGACTGCAAGGTAGTCACCGATACCCATAGGGAATATACCCTGCTATATACGCACTGTGACTGCAGGGAGTTACCGATACCCATAGGGATTATACCCTGCTATATACACACAATGTAGCAGGAGTCACCGATCCCATAGGGAATATACCTGCTATATATACACAGTGACTGCAGGAGTCACTGATACCATAGGGAATATACCTGTTATATACACACAGTGATGCAGGGAGTGACCGATACCCATAGGGAATATACCCTGCTATATTCACACAGTGATTGCAGGGAGTCACCGATACCCATAGGGAATATACCTGATATACGCACTGTGACTGCAGGGAGTTACCGATACCCATAGGGAATATACCCTGTATATACGCACTGTGACTGCAGGGAGTCATGTACATAGGGAATATACCCTGTTATATACACACAGTGACTGCAGGGAGTGACCGATACCCATAGGGAATATACCCTGTTATATACACACAGTGACTGCAGGGGGTCACCGATACCCATAGGGAATATACCCTGCTATATACGCACTGTGACTGCAGGGAGTTACCGATACCCATAGGGATTATACCCTGCTATATACACACAATGTAGCAGGGAGTCACCGATACCCATAGGGAATATACCCTGCTATAATACACAGTGACTGCAGGGAGTCACTGATACCCATAGGGAATATACCCTGTTATATACACACAGTGACTGCAGGGAGTGACCGATACCCATAGGGAATATACCCTGCTATATTCACACAGTGATTGCAGGGAGTCACCGATACCATAGGGAATATACCCTGCTATATACGCACTGTGACTGCAGGGAGTTACCGATACCCATAGGGAATATACCCTGCTATATACGCACTGTGACTGCAGGGAGTGACAGATACCCATAGGGAATATACCCTGTTATATACACACTGTGACTGCAGGGAGTCACTGAGACCCATAGGGAATAACCGTTATATACACCACAGTGACTGCAGGGAGGTAGTGACAGATACCCATAGGGAATATACCCTGCTATACACACAGTGACTGCAGGGGAGTCACCAATACCCATAGGGAATATACCCTGCTATAATCACACAGTGATTGCAGGGGAGTTACTAATACCCATAGGGAATATACCCTGCTATTACACACGAAATGCAGGGAGTTACTGATACTATAGGGAATATACCTGCTATATACACACAATAACTGCAGGGAGTTACTGATACCCATAGGGAATATACCTGCTATATACACACTGTGAGCCTGGAGTCACGATACCAATGGGAAATATACCCTGCTATATACACACAGTGACTGCAGGGAGTGACAGATACCCATAGGGAATATACCCTGTTATATTACACACAGTGGAATGCAGGGAGTTACTGATACCCATAGGGAATATACCTGCTATATACACACAGTGACTGCAGAGGAGTCACTGATACACCATAGGGAATATACGGTTATATACACACAGTGACTGCAGGGAGTTACTGATACCATAGGGAATATACCCTGTTATATACACACAGTGACTGCAGGGAGTTACTGATACCCATAGGGAATATACCCTGTTATATACACACAGTGACTGCAGGGAGTTACTGATACCCATAGGGAATATACCCTGTTATATACACACAGTCAGGTAATCCAAAGGAGTAATCCTGCACAACCCTAATTCAGTATAGTAGACAACATGGGATGCTCAGTGGCTGACTGAGGCAAAAATAGTCACGAATATACAAATGTGTTAAAGCCACCACACCAGACTTGAGTAGTCCTGTGTATTTTATTGCATCATACACAAGGTACATCAAAGTGACGTTTCGGAACGAGTACCTCTTCAGACAAAATATTGTAATAAATATTTTGTCTGAAGAAGGTACTCTGTTACCGAAACGTCACTGATGACCTGTGTATGATGCAATAAAATACACAGGACTACTCAAGTCTGGTGTGCGTGGCTTTAACACAATCTGTTATATACACACAGTAACTGCAGGGAGTTACTGATACCCATAGGGAATATACCCTGCTATATACACACAGTGACTGCAGGGAGTCACTGAGACCCATAGGGAGATACGGTTATTATATACACACAGGAACTGCAGGGAGTTACTGATACCCATAGGGAATATACCCCACTATAGATAAGTTGTAGCCACTATACCTGCCCAGAACCAGTTGGGTATAATTATTACCTGATAGTCTGTGCTGGACTTGCAGATTATTTTGTCACTTGCATCAATACACAAGTCATCTGAAAAAAAAATTGCCCTCTGGTTAATTGTGTGTGAATTTCCATATGTAAATAAAATATAAAAAATAGTAATTATAATAATGATAATATCATTAATAACAGTGGTAGTTGTAGTAATATAATTATAATAATGATAATATGGGTATTGGGCCTCTTCCATGTTCCGCTTGTAAGGAGTTTACAGTCTATGTACCAGATCACCCACAATCAGTCTATATAAATCTGGGGAAAGTAGTTGGAGAAAAATCCACATCAGCACATTGAGAATACAGAAAATCCTGCAGGGTCCATGAGGGCGGATTTGAAAACAGGACTTCTCTGGGTCACCCAATGAGCCACCGTACTGTTGGCAGTGATTAGAATTGTTATATATGTTACACATTAGAGAAGAATATTAACGGTCCTTCCTTCCTCCCCTCTTACCATTCTCCTGTGATGGGCAGTGGTTGTATTGAGAATTCCGTGGATTGCTGCACACACTACATTGGTTTCTTCGCTGCTTATAGAATTGGTTTCCACAAGACATCGTGCTCCACAACAACACTGCCATCCTAAATCAACCAACTTGGTTAGTGTAAATTAGCTATTAGTATATGTATTAGTCAGTATAGTATAGTATAGTATAGTTATAGTAGTATTAGTAGTCTACTTATAGTATTAGTTATTAGTTATAGTATGGTTGAATAAAGACATACGTCCATCCAGTCTAACCCATCTACATATCCTCAATTTCCTGCCTAACGTTGATCCAGAGGAAGGCAAAAAAAAACCCACAAATTTATGAAGGAGAAAAAATTCCTTCCGACTCCACAGTGGAATCGGAAATTTCCCTGGATCAACTCTACTTATGTATCAATACCAGTAACTTGTAACATTCCTTGTTTGCGCAGAACTCATCCAGCTTTTTATTAAACTGACCAATGAACCTGCCATAACAACGTCCACTGGAAGACAGTTCCATAGCTTTACCGTTCTACAGTGAAAAACCCTTTCCGAGCTTGAAGCCTGAACGAGGGATGTCCTCGTGTCCTCTGTCATGTTCTATTGGTGAACAATGCCTCAGATAGTTTATTGTATGGCCCGTTAATGCATTTATACACAGTAATCATATCCCCACGCAAGCTTTTTCAGTCTCTCTTAAGCTCCCCCAATCCCTTATAATTTAGTTGCCCTTCTCTGAAACCTTTCCATTTCCAAAATGTCCTTTTGTACACAGGATTCCAAAATTGCACTGCATATTCCAAATGAGGCCTTACCAATGCCTTGGTAAAGAGGGGAATAACATTTCCTCCCTTGAATCCATACCTCTCTTATACAAGACAATACCATGCTGGCTCTGGCTGTTATTGCCTGGCATGCTTGCTACCCTTTAAGTTTGGTATCCACCAAAACTCCAAGATCCCTTTCCAACAGGGATTCACTTAACACAGAGCCATTATAGTATAAGTAGCACAAGGATTTTTAAGTCCAAAATGCATCACCTACATTTATCAACATTGAATTTCATCTGCCACTTAGCAGCCCAATGTGATAATCTATCTAGATCCCCCTGCAACAATTGCACATCCTCTGAAGTTTTTAATGGTTGACAAATGGTCGAAACATAACAGGCTTTAGGGATACGTTCTCAGTCCAGAAGAAACACATTGTTTTGCGTTTAATCTGTCTTGCTCTTTGATTTGTTCATTAGATTGCACAACTATAAAGCTATTGGTCTAAGAGGGCATGAAAGGCAGAGGCCTTAGAGATGGAGAGTGATGTAGAAGGTGAACTGCCGGTACCCATATGACAAGCATTTCTTGTTTTAAAGGGCAACTTTAATGCAAATATTGAGTTATTTTTAATGGAAAATACCTGGAGCAGGGAAGTAGGATTCATTATTCCCTCTTCACGAGGTTGTTCTTGGAGGGGTGCCAATTACAAAGCTGGGAGGAGGTCGGGCAAATCACAATCACAACGCCCCGAAAACGCGCATTTTCGGTGTGTTGCTGCGTTTTCAATGATTTTAAAAAAACGCCTGCGCAAACGCAGAAAAATTCGCATTGCAAAAGGCCCCGTGTGTATATCTCACCTGATAGAGTTAATTATTATTCCTTTAAATCCCGGAACGTCCTATACAAGATCTGCATCTGCAAACAGAAAATAACAAACAGTGAGTCGTAATATTGTTATAATACATAAGGCTCTGGCATTTTCAATGGGGAGGTGCAGTGGCGAGAATCTATATTACAGTCACTCAGTGGGTCACTGAGTGACTTCCTGTATTCCACTGCCCTCCCCATTTCTCTCTCCCTGCCTGTATTAGTAATGTAGAAAAACAGCCCGTTTCTGTACACTGACTGACTGAATTACTGTACTGATAAGGAGGAGCAAGCGGCCAAGTCAATTATGAATCACAGGAATGCGCTCACTCCTTATCAGCACAGTAATTCAGTCACGTCAGTGTAATGAACTGGAACAGCACCGGGTGAGAGACGATGTTTATTGTATTTTAGTTTGAGATAGAAATGGCAGTTAACTATTTGTATTTACAAAAATGGGCTTGTTATCTACATTACTGATACAGAGGGGGGAGAGAGGGAAGGGGAGACCGTGTCTGTGCTGGGTTTTTCTTTTTTTAACTTATGTATTATATGGAATAATACGCTACCTAGAGAATAATATACGGATATTACTTCCCCTCGGAGTTCCCTGACCTCTATAAAAACACTCGGCCTAGCGGCCTCGTGTTTTTATATGGTCAGGGAACTCCTCGTGGCGTAATATCCTTATATTACACTATAGGTAGCGTATTATCCCTTATTATAACTACTGTCACTGAAGGAACACGTGTGTATTTTTGTAATAAATACTGTCACTGAATGAACACGTGTGTATTATTGTAATAAATACTGTCACTGAATGAACACGTGTGTATTATTGTAATAAATACTGTCACTGAATGAACATGTGTGTATTATTGTAATAAATACTGTTCACTGAATGAACAAGTGTATTATTGTAATAAAACTGTCACTGAATGGACATGTGTGTATATTGTAATAAATACTGTCACTGAATGAAACACGTGTGTATATTGTAATAAATACTGTCACTGAATGAAAACGTGTGTATTATTGTAATAATACTGTCACTGAATGAACACGGTGTATTATTGTAAATCAATACGGTCAATG
>JAACNH010008869.1:0-12149 GCA_019447015.1 Hymenochirus boettgeri
TATTACATACAGTACACTGTATATATTACATACAGTACACAGCATTGTATATATTACATACAGTACATTGTATCTATTACATACAGTACACTGTATATATTACAGGAGTTGGACCACTCCACCGGAGTGTGTTTCTTGAAACATAATGATGTCTGGATTGGTTTACGGATTTTTACGTTTGGTTTAGTATACAGATGTGTTCGACAGTTGCTTTCACCAAGCGTTTTGTATCTTTTTCTCTGTTTTCCCCTCTCCTCTTTCTCCCCATTTCTCCTCACCGCCTCCTTATCTTCCCCCCCCTCCCCCCCCCCCCTCTTTTATTTTTTTCCCCTTCTATGATGAACTCCCCCCCCCCCTACCCCCCCCCCCCCCACTTCCCTTATATGTAATAAGAACTAAATAATATAGGTTATATATGAACTAAGTTAAGATAGTAATATGTGAACTAAATAATATCTGCATAGTATAGTATAGTATAGTATAGGATTTGAGGGTTGAATAAAGACATACTCCATCCAGTCCAACCCCATCTAGCAATATCCTCATTTCCTGCCGAACTGTCTGATCCAGAAGAAGGCAAAAAAAAACCCACCAAATTTAGAAGGGGGAAAAGTATTCCTGACTCCAAGTGGCATCGGAAAATTCCCTGGATCAACCTCTACTTTATGTACCGAGTAACTTGTAACATTCCTTGTTGCAGAACTCATCCAGACTTTTTTGAAAATGACCAATGAACCTGCCATAACAGACGTCCTGGAAGACAGTTCCATAGCTTTATAACCATTCTCCCAGCTGAAACAAACCCTTTCCCACGAGCTTGAAGCCCTAACTTTTTCTTCAAGTCTTAAGGGATGTCCTACGTGTCCTTGACTGTTCATTGGTGAACAATGCCCCAGCCGATAGTTTATTGATGGGTTAACTTGCCGCATTCTGAATAGCCCCCCCCCCCCATTACCGTAATCTATCCCCACCACGCAAGCGCCTTTTCTTCTCAGCGTACCATTTGATATTTTTCCGTATCTCTTTGCATAGTCAACGATCCCCCACATCCCCTTGCTTTATTAATTAGTTGCCCTTCTCGTCTGAACCCTTCCATTTCACAAAGTCCTTTTTGTACACAGGATTCCAAATTTGCACTCAATCAAAATAAGGCCTTACCAATGCTTTGTAAAGAGGGAGAATAAAATTTTCCTCCCTTGAATCCATACCTCGCTTTATACAAGACAATGCCATGCTGGCTCGGCTGTTGCCGCCGCACCTGACTTGCTACCTTTAAGTTTGTATCCACCAAAACTCCAGATCCCTTTCCAACAGGGATTCATTAACACAGAGCCATTATGTATATAGTAGCACCAAGTATTTTTTAAGGTCCAAAATGCATCACCTACATTTATTAAACATTGAATTTCATCTGCCACTGTAGCAGCCCAATGTGATTTAATCTTCTAGATCCCCTTGCCAACGATTGCACATCTTCTGAGTTTTTAATGGTCGACAAAGGTTGTGTCGTCAGCAACACAGAAACCTTGCTGACAATAACCCACTTCCAAATCATTATAATATAGATTAAATAGAAGCGGCCCCAACACAGAACCCTGTGGCAGCCCCACTTAGCACTTTATTCCATAATGATGAAGCCCCCATTAACAACTACTCTCTCGCATCCTATTCCTTAACCAATTTTCTATCCACTGTACAAATGTGACTCCCCCAGACCAACAGACCTTAGCTTTTTCATTAGTCGCCTATGGGGGACTGTTTTCAAAAGCTTTGCAAAATCCAGATAACTACATCTACTGACTACCAGAGTCTAATTTCTACTTACTTCCTCATAAAAGCCAAGCAAGTTAGTTTGACAAGATTCATTCCTCCTAATCCATGCTGGTTTACTACTATAATGTCAGTCTCCTTGAAACATACTCTAGAACATGTTCCCTTATTAAACTTTCCAGGATCTTCCCCACCACTGAAGTTAAACTTACAGGCCGTAATTACCCGGCTGTGAACGACTACCCTTTTTGAATATTGGATAACATCAGCCTTTTTCCAATCCAGAGGCACACCCACAGACATGAGGGAATCAGCAAAAATAAGAAACAATGGCTAGATAAAACTGAACTTAACTCTTAAGTACCCCGAGGATGTATTTTATCCGGTCCAGGAGATTTATTAATATTAACCTTATTTAGTTCTTCTGTACCATATCCTCGGTACCAAAGTGAACTTGAATCTTGTATACCTTTATTGCTCTATACTCTATGATAATCGTACTTGGATCTTCTATAGTGTATACAGAGGAAAAAAAAATATTCAAGACATTTGCTTTATCGCCATCCTCCGTAACTAACTATCCCCATAATTAATGGTGCCACATTCTCAGTCCTCATCTTCTTACTATTAATATACTTAAAAAAATGTTTAGGCTAGGATGCTTTCTTCAGCTATCCTAACTTCATTATTAATTTTAGCTAGTTTGTTTGCTTTCTTACACTCCTTTACAGTTTTTAAGTTTTTATACTCCCTAAAGGCCCTTTCCGTTCCCTCTGGCTTAAAGGTTTTTAAATGCCTTTTTCTCCTTACCATTGGCCTCTTTACATCAGAATTCAGCCACTGGGCGCAGTATTTTTTTTACATTTATTTCCAAGGGTATAAATTTAGATGTGAACTGGCTTAAAATCCCCTTGAACACAGTCCACTTCTGTTCGTACCTTTACCTGATAATACATTATCCCAGTTGACACTTCTGAAGAGCTGCTTTTAAACCTGGGAAAATTTGCTTTCCTGAAATAAATGTTTTGTTAACCCAGCGCACTTTTTCTTCGATAACAAAGTCCATATGTAATATGTGAACTTTATAATATATGTATATATGAACTAAATAATATGTTTATATACTAAAAATATGTATATGATGAACTAATATATATGTTATATATGAACTAAATAATATATGTTATATATGAACTACAAGTAATATTGTAAATATATGAACTAAGTAATATATGTATGTATTGTGAACTAAATAATATATGTAATATATGAACTTTATAATGTTATAATGAACTAATATATTGTAATATAGAACTAATAATATTGTAATATATGAACTAATAATATATGTTATAATGAACTAAGTAATATATGTAATATGTGAACTAATAATATTATGTAATATGTGAACTTTATAATATATGTAAATGTGAATCTAAATAATATGTTATATATGAACTAAGTAAATATGTAATATATAACTATAATATATAATAATATATGAACTAATAATATATGTAATATAGTGAACTAAAATATGTTATATGAACTAAATAATATATGTTATATGAATAAGTAATATATGTAATATATGAACAATAATATATGTAATGTATGTGAACTAATAATATATGTAATATATGAACTTTATAATATATGTATATATAGAATAATATTAACATATGTGAACTAAATAATATGTTAATATGAACTAAATAATATAGTATATATGAACTAAATAATATATGTAATTATGGAACATAATATATAGTAAATATATGACTAAAATTATATGAAATATGAATAAAATAATATGTTATATATGAACTAATAATATAGTAATATGTGAACTAAATAATATGTTTATATGAACTAAATAATATATGTATAATTATGAACTAAATAAACTATATGTAATATATGAAACTAAATATATATATGTAATATATGAACTAAATACTATATGTATAATATAATGAACTAAATAATATGATTTATATTGAACTAAATAATAATGTAATATATGAACTAAATAAATATTGAATATGAACTAAATAATATATGTAATTATGAACTAGATAAATTTAGTAACTATATGAACTAATAAATATGTATATATGAACTAAATATATGTAATATGTGAACTAAATAATATAGTGTAATATGGAACTTATATTTAATATATGTAAATATGAACTAAATAATATATGTTATATATGAACTAAGTAATATATGTAATATATGAAATAAATAATATAGTAATATATGAACTAACTAATATAGTTATATATGAACTAAATATATGTATATATGAACTAAATAATATGATGTATATATGATACTAAGTAATATATGCTATATATGAATAAATAATATATGTAAGTATTGTGAACTAAATAATATATGTAATATTTGAACTTTATAATATATGTTATATATGAACTAATAAATATATAATATGTGAACAAATAATAATGTAATATGAACTAATAATATATGTTATATATGAACTAAATAATATATGTAATATATGAACTAAATAATATATGTAATATGAACTAAATAATTATGTAATATATGAACTAATGATATATGTAATATATGAGCTAAAATTAATATATGTAATATATGAACTAATAATAATGTTATATATGAACTAATAATATATGTAATATGTGAACTAAATAATAGTAATATGAAACTAAAATATTTGTAATATATGAACTAAATAATATTGTTAAATAGAAAACTAAATAATATATTAATATATGAACTAAATAATTATATGTAATATATAAAACATAAATAATATATGTTATATATGAACTAAATCTATATGTATATATGAAACTAATAAATTGTATATGAACTAAATAATATATGTAATATATGAACTAAATAATATATATATATGAACTAAAATATATGAATCTATGAACTAAATAATATGTATATGAACTAACTAATATGTTTATGATGAACTAAATAATATATGTTATATATGACTAAAGGAAGACCAATTTTTGATTTTTTTAAACATAAAATGGTAGATTGCATTTTTAATTACGGTGGCGCACCCTTGAACCTACGTAGTGTAGAATAATAGCCTCTCTGTTTGTCCTTCTTTTATGTACACACACGTGTTAAACTCAAGGCCCACAGGCTGAATCCGGCCCTTCTGGCCTTTGGTCCCCCGTGACTAACACATCACAAGACATACTACACTGCTATCATTTGTGCATTCCCAAGTAGTAGCATAACTATGATTTCTAATGCCGCTAATCGGCAGCTCTTTTAAACAGCTGATTGGGCGTACCTTGATTGGTCACGATAAGCTGTTTAAAAAAGTTGATCATGTATCTACCAGCAGCAGATATAGTTACGATGCACTAATGGGACTGCACAAATGGATAGCAGCGTAGTAAGGCTTGGATGCAGTCACTGCTATAACAGCTGATTGTGTATCTAGCCTGATACTGGGGAGGGGAGGGAGGTGTGACAAAGGGCCTTCCAGTGGAGCTGGCCATTTCATTACTGTGCCAGAAGAGGTGAGCGTTCCACATTAACACATGGTCACCCCATAGGCAGGGGTCCCGTCCAAACAGAGTCCTTCACACCCTTTCCCTGGTGAGACCCAGCACTAGGCACAAGTGTGACAGAGTCCCACTATGGGACTCAAGTATCTTTTATAAAAAATTCGGCCCACTTAGCCTTTGGTCTTTTGGATTTGGCCCCTTATGTGATTGAGTTGACACCCCTGACGTACAGTACAAACAGTTTCAGTCTGTGAGAAGGACCTGGCAAACATAGGAGCAAATGTATGCAGTCTCCAACACAACATGCTCTTTAATGGCATAATATATTTTACCAGCAGCGTCTACGTGGTGCCATAGGCATGGAGATGCTGTAAAAATGTTCTATATTTATTGGTGCTGAGGTAAGTGACTAGTAGTTAGTCCTTCCCAAAAATGTACATATATCTAATTACCCCCCAGACCTAGACCTCGCTAGGTTTGAAAGTGTGTACATGCGCTTAAATAACTTACCAGCACTTATTCCCTTGGCTTCTTCTGCTGCTGTCCCATGCCTTTTCCATGCATGTCAGCAGAAGAAGGTGCCGGACAGCAGTGGCGTGATTGGATGAGCAATGCCATCTCCAACAAAGCATTGCACTTTTATGGATTCAAACTCCCAAATGATTCACAAGCAGACATTGCTTCTTATTTTTTAGATCCCCTGATGTCTAGAGTGTACCTCTGGATTGGGAAAAGGCTGATGTTATTCAATATTCAAAAGGGTAGTCGTTCACAGCCAGGTAATTACAGGCCTGTAAGTTTAACTTCAGTGGTGGGGAAGACTGGAAAGTTTAATAAGGGAACAGTTCTAGAGTATGTTTCATGGACTGACATTATGTAGTAACCGCATGGATTTAGGAGGAATAGATCTTGTCAAACTAACTTGCTTGGCTTTTATGAGAATGACAGTGAGTAGGATAGTAGAGTAGTTTGTTGGATTTTGGTAAGGTGGGTACACAGTTTGCTGTGACCGATCGTGTGGTCCATAGGAAACCGCACGATAAGTTGTGATTTACAACACATCCGATCGCCGTTGTCCGACCTTGAGCAAAGGGGGCGACAGACATTGGGTCACGCGAACGCAGAGAAAAGTTGTGAGTACCCAACCTAAGGCTTTGATACAGTCCCCCAGTACGACTAATGCACAAGCTAGGTCTGTTGGTCTGGGGAGTCACATTTGTACATGGATAGAAAATTGGTTAATGAAAGGATGGCAGAGAGTAGTTGTTAATGGCTTCATCATTATGGACTAAAGTGCTAAGTGGGGTGCACAGGGTTCGGTGTTGGGCCGCTTCTATTCATCTATTTATTAAGATTGAGTGGTATTGTCAGCAGGTTCTGTGTTGTGGATGACACAAAGCTTTGTCGACTCATTATAAAACTCATTGTGAACGACTGTGAGGATCGTTATAGGTTCGGTCTTAGGAGCTGATGAGACTGTGATAATAATCAATTGCATATTCGTGACAATAATGACTGGATAACGATAAGCAATTTTATAATCCTGTGGCTGGACTAGATGCGTAATAAGTACAAATGTTACATGCAGAGGGCTGTACCCAAATGTGGGTGTGGAGTGGATGTTTATGGAATTTGTCACAAGAGTGAAAACTTGACATTCAGATCAGCTACAAAAACAATTGTGATTTATTTACATGTTCAGACTGGCAACGATATGGTTATTACACAGCCTGCTGGTTAAAAAAACTACTCTAACACCTGTTGGTTACTGTGAACTTGCTGTGTATGAACCACTGGCTTTGCAAATAGTATCACAGAATCCCTAAGCAACATTATGGTCTGTGCTAAGACTATAACATGGATCTGTATGAGATCCGGTAATTATAACCGGATTGTATAAAACCAATGTCCACCTTCCCCCAATGTACATGGTTGGTTGGTTTCTTCTACAGACTTATGACTTTCCACCCATTATGACTAATCTCTGGGCTATTGGCACTACCCACAGCAACTGGCTGTTAATGTGTCACAAGACTGTAGGCAATGACATCACAGGGCTGGGGACAGGCCCCAGCAAAGCTTCTCTGCGGCACAGCCTTAGGGCTTCTATGTGAGACCTTCTTATAACTCCTATATCCAGGGGCGTACATACCAGGGGAGCAGGGGGAAGCTCCACAGGGGGCCAGGAGCCAAGGGCGCCCTATCTCTTTTATTTTTTCTATGACAGATTAGCTCCTCCCAGAAGACCCACGGAATGAAGCATGGATAGGGGCCCCATCATAATTTTGCCTGGGGGGCCCCAGTGATTCTTAGTTACACCAAGGCTAATCCTTCATGTAGGAGAAATAAGTTTTTTTAAAACCGTATGTGTTGACAGTTTTTTGATTTGCTCACGTCCCAATGAGATCGCGGTGTGTAATTGTTTAGTTACAGGGACAGACTTGACATTCATTCATGTATTGAGAGGAATCTATTAATGATGAAGCTAATAAAAGCCATTACACAAACCCTAAAGTTCCCCTAAAATGTGTCCAAGAAAGTCACCCTATAAAGAAATAAAGTGAAGTTAAATTTACATTTCTCATTGAGCCTGTCCCCCAAACCTGCCCAATGTGATTGACGCTTAGGGAAATTCCATGGGAAATTTCATTCTTAGGGAAACAGCATTTCCCCTGCACTGGGATCATCTGGTAACAGATCTTTCCCTTTAAATAGGTCTGTGTCAATAGAATGGTTAGAGACAATGATACAAAATAACGTTTACTTAAAATAATGATCATTTTCTATAAAAATTTATAGATCCCCAAATAAAGATATTTACTTGACTGATTTGGACTGGTTTTATGTAACGTCTATTGTGTATTTAGTCCAGAGCTGCGTTACCTACAGACATGTGAGCGTAACGTGGAGCAAGGGCCATTGTTATTAGTTTGTAGTCTTTCCACCAAACAGGCATCCGATCCTGTGGTTGGCTAAGGCATCGCCAATCACAGGAGCGGATGCCGGTCTAGCCCCTCCTGCTTGACTTTCCTGCCACGGAATGGCACAGGAGTTAAGACAGAAGGGGGTCGGGGGAACGAAGGCTGGTAAGTACATTTGTGTCGATGCTATAAACCTTGCAAGGTCGAAGTTATAGCCCAAAAACAATCGGGGTGTTAAAGGACATGTCTACCCCAATTTGTCCACATGTTGGCCCCGCTGTGCAGTGTTAAAAAATCCTTCCCTTTCTCTTCTCCTTTTGGTTGTCCTGCAGGGTTGATGAAAGTACAAAAAACTGAAAGACGTAGAGCCTGTCTGTGTGTAAGCCCGTGCCTGTACTTCCTGCTCCTCGTAGAGGACACTGGAATGTGCAGTGGAGCTCTCCACCCTACCTCCCCCACCACCCATGTTCCTCTGCGGCTGTATGGATGCAAAAAAAAAATGTTCCTGTAAGGTAAGGCAACTGCTTTAAAAGCTAATACAGTCGGTGATGTACTTACCTCACCTCATTCCCTCCACTTCCTTGCTGACCCCACATCTGTGACTGGCTGTGTGTGCCTTTACATTATATTAATTTCTATTTTTGGGGTGGAATAAAAACAAAAAAAAATCCTAATTCCCAAAACGGTGTAGAAAAGTTAACCTTTACATCCATGTGGCCAATACGGTGTCCATAACATGCAGTGCGTCTAGATGGTTTATCCACGGATGCCAAGGTTTGACAGCACTGGGTTATCTGTACAGTTTTCAATTTTCAATGTACTATATAGTAACGTGACTATAATAATCTGTGATATGGTATGGAAAGAGAAAGGGTTTCCATAATTATTGTGGTTTTGCAGTATCAGTATGTTTGGAAAGTTTTTATTATTGCAATAAAGAAACCGTACCTACTGAAATATTCTTATTATATATAAAAAAACAGACAGTATTAGAGCTAGACAATCACAAGTGTTCTGCGTCACAGCCCAGCTGGGATACAATTAAGAACACTTAGGTGTTGTAAAACATTATCGTATGGAAACTACCCCGAAGTCTTCTCCTTATTTGCATATGATTGGGGGCTCTTAGCTTTAAAGGAATAGTTCACTGAGAAAGTGAACCTTTTTTAAGGTATTAATTGAAAAAACGGGAGGTAAAGGAGCTATGCCTTACCTCCCGTTCTTCAATCAATTCCCAGAGCTACAGACAAAGAGAAGATATTACCTTACACGCGATCCTCTCCGCAGTGGAAATTCCCGACTGCTTCCTGTTCAAAGTAACTATAGCGCGCATATTGTGCATCACGCCTATGTTTCTTTGAACCAGGAAGCGGTCGGGAACTGTTACTGTGCTGCAGGGGATCGCATGTAATGTTAATATCTTCTACTTTTGTCCGTCGCCCTGGGGAATTGATTGAAGAACGGAAGGTAGGACATAGCTCCTTTACCTCACGGTCTTCAATCAATACATAAAGGAATAGTTCACTGTGTGCTGCGTTTTCGTGCATGCTGCAAAAAAGCAGCAGTGGGGCCTAAGCCCTTATGGTTATGCCTGAAACCTCAGGATAAATGTGGTTTCAATAACATGCATTACAATTGTCAAAATATGATGTTTGTAGAGCAGGGTAACCTAACCTGGCCCATTCGGGGGCTGCAGTAGCGGCTGACAGGGCCGCGGGTGTAGCCCGCCCCCAATCCAGCCAGTTATGCCACACCTCATAAATTCCCATGCCAGGACTTTGCCAGGATTACTGGGATTCCGGGTATGCCGTCCAAATAGGGACACCTGGCAACCTAATCACAGCATTTATTTCAATCATGTGATAAGATTTCCTTTCATGTCTGCATAGGACCATCATATTGGTGGTGTTTAAAGTAATCACATTACAGTCACGCATTTATGATGTAAACATTTGGTACTCGCTCTGTCTAGACGCGTCACTAGGTAACGCACGCATCATGAATTATGTCTAAAAGTTCAGTTAGGTGTTATTAAAATCCTGTTAACACACGTAACAGAACTTTAAGACTTAACTTTGCGATAACGGCTCTCGGTACATCACCCCAATAATATTTAACAGGACAGAGACAAATGAGCGGCAGCTTGTTAGTGTTATTTTCTATTGGGTTATAATTGGCTGAGTGACTACACAACCCTGTCCACCAATAACATCCACACAATTTTGTTTCTGGTTAGTGGGTGAAAATATGATCCTGTCCAATCATCCCACCCCTTCTGTCTGCCATAGGACCTGGGAGTTGAAGTTCACAGTTCCTCTACTTTATCACCTGGGGTTTGAATCCTTTAATGATTGCTGTAGTAGATCTACTGGATTCTTATGAATTCCCTCATACAGTACAGTACATTGATACATATACTACAGTACACAGCATTGTATATACTCTACAGTACATTGTAATATTACATACAGGACATGTATATTATACTACTACAGTACATTGTAACATATTACATTACATGTACACAGAATTAATATTACATACAGACATGTATATATTACAACACAGACATTGTATATATTATTTACATAAAACAGCATTGTATTATTTACATACATGTCTTGTATATATTACATACGTACATTGTATTATACATCAGTTACATTATATATTCATAAAGTACACTGCATTGTAATATTACATACGTACATTGTATATATTACATACAGTACACAGCGTTGTATGTATTACATACAGTTTATTGATATATTACATACAGTACATTGTATATATTACATACAGTACACAGCATTGCATATATTACATACAGTACATTGTATATATTACATACAAGTACACAGCATTGTTATATCACATACAGTTAATTGTATATATTACATACAGCATTGTATATATACATACAGTACACAGCATTGTATATATTAAATACAGTTCATTGATATTAAATACAGACATTGTATATGGACTTTGTTCTTCTGTATTATTACATACATTACACAGCATTGTATATATTACAACATTACAGCATTGTATGCATTGATACATTACAACATTACACAGCATTGTATATATACATACATTACACAGCATTGTAATATTACATACATACATTGTATATATTACATACAGTACATTGTATAATTACATACAGTACATTGTATATATTACATACATTACACAGCATGTATGACATTGTATATATTACATACAGTACACAACTTGTATATATAATACAGTACATTGCATATATTAAATACACATTGTATATATTACATACAGTACACAGCATTGTATATATTGCATACAGTACATTGTATATATTACATACAGTACACAGCATGTATATATTAATACAGAAATTGTATATATACATACAGTACATTGTTATATTACATACAGTGAAGTGTATATTACATACAGTACATTGTATATATTACATAATGCATGTATATATGCTACAGTACACAGCATTGTATATTATTACATACAGTACACTGTAAATATTACATATAGTACATTGTTTATTACATACAGTAGCCAGCATTGTATATATTACATACAGTACACTGTTATATTACTACAGTACATTGGATAGATTACATACAGTAGCCAGCCTTGTATATATTACATACAGTACACTGTACATATTACATACAGTACACAGCATTGTATCTATTACATACAGTACATTGTATAATTACAATACAGTAGCCAGCATTGTATCTATTACATACGTACACTGATATATTACATTAAAGTACACAGCATTGTATATATTACATACAGTACATTGTATCTATTAATACAGTACACTGTATATATTAAATACAGTACAAAGCATTGTATAATTACATACAGTACATTGTATCTATTGACATACAGTACACTGTATATATTACAA
>JAACNH010008870.1:0-12148 GCA_019447015.1 Hymenochirus boettgeri
AGTTCGGTAAACCCTTGAATTTGGCCATACCCTCGATGCAGCGTTCGGTAACCCTAGAATTGGGCCATACCCTCGAATGCAGTGTTCGGTAACCCTAGATTGGGCCATAACCCTTGAATGCAGCATTCGGTAACCCTAGAATTGGGCCATAACCCTTGAATGCAGCGTTCGGTAACCCTGGAATTGGGCCATAACCCTCGAATGCAGCGTTCGGTAACCCTAGAATTTGGCCATAACCCTCGAATGCAGCATTCGGTAACCCTAGAATTGGGCCATATCCCTCGAATGCAGTGTTCGGTAACCCTAGAATTGGGCCATAACCCTTGAATGCAGCATTCGGTAACCCTAGAATTGGGCCATAACCTTGAATGCAGCGTTCGGTAACCCTAGAATTTGGCCATAACCCTCGAATGCAGCATTCGGTAACCCTTGAATTTGGCCATAACCCTTGAATGCAGCGTTCGGTAACCCTAGAATTGGGCCATATCCCTCGAATGCAGTGTTCGGTAACCCTAGAATTGGGCCATAACCCTTGAATGCAGCATTCGGTAACCCTAGAATTGGGCCATAACCCTTGAATGCAGCGTTCGTGTAACCCTGGAATTGGGCCATAACCCTCGAATGCGCGTTCGGTAACCCTAGAATTTGGCCATAACCCTCGATGCAGCATTCGGTAACCCTAGAATTGGGCCATATCCCTCGAATGCAGTGTTCGGTAACCGTAGAATTGGGCCATAACCCTCGAATGCAGCATTTGTAACCCTAGAATTGGCCATAACCCTCGAATGCAGCATTTGGTAACCCTAGAATTGGACCATAACCCTCGAATGCAGCATTCGGTAACCCTCAAATTTGGCAATATAGTATGTGTTTCCCAGGTCCCAGAGCCATTTACAGTAAGTTACCATGCTATTTTAGCTGTATTTTATCAGAATTTTTAAAACAATTTTTCCCCATTGACTTTAATGGGTCCTTTTTCGAAATTTTACTGGAAGTTCAGCTATCTCTAATGCTTGACTGCTTTTTCACCTTTTTCCTCCTCTGCACATGCTCAAGCATGCAAAAAGCTCTTGGAGCAGATGGTGGAGGCAGAAAGGAGCATAACTTATCATTAATTATCTGGCTACAAATTAATGTAATTAACCGGTAAAAATAGGAGGTAGGGTATAAGGGCACATAACTGCATGCGCAATCATAGAGAGTCCGAGGGCACGGACGAGGAGCGAGTGATCGGGTAAGAATCTTCTCTTACCCGATCTTCTCTCCTGGCTCCTGCAGTGTTATTGAAAAATGGGAGGTTAGACACAGCTCCTTTCATACTGTTCTTAATAAAACTAAATTGGAAAAAATTATTTTACCAATCGAAAAAAACCTTTAAGGTGGACATGCCATTTAAGGTTCCGATAAATAACCCCTTCTTCAGGTACCTAGTGACCCCACTCACACTTGACATATAAAAAAGCTCTGGAGCAGATGAATAACTTATCATTAAAGGCATCTATAGTGGGAAAATGAACTTTTCCCCCCCTTTCTTTCCATGTGTTCTATAATTCCCACAACCCCCAGAGTGTCATCAAGATTCCCTCTCTGTCCTGAGATACCCAGTTAGAAGAATACATGATTGCATTCCTCTACTCCTACTGGGCTGTCAATCAATCCCTGTGACGTGATCCCCCCTCCGCGTCTGTAATAAACATAGAGATAACAGTATTACCAGTGGGAGAGAGTAGCTTTCATGGTAGATATAAGGCTGCACTTGACCCCCCTTCTTGATAGACTTCACTGATAGATGATGGGTCACAAAGAGAGAGATCGTAAACTATTACTATCGTACTGTTCTCCTTCTTCTTCCGTGTCTCCTGGACAGCTTGATTTCTTTGGCCACCGTGCGGGTCGTTTTTCAGGATGTTGAACTTTTAACTCCTACTGCACATGATAAGCTTGTCGGTTAGCCGGAGTTGAGACATGGAGGAAGTACGAGAGGAAAGGGGGAAGGGGGGTGCTGTAGAGATCTGACACCATGGTAAAACAGAGTCACTGACATAGATAGGATTAAGGCAGCACAGAGTACATGAATTTAACTTTGCTAAGGGCAATGTGTTTTTTTCACTATAGACCTTTAAATAGCTGGTTAGAAATGAATGTAATTAACTGGTAAAAATACCAGTTGGGGTTTAGGGCACATAACTGACAAGACACCAGTTTTTTGTTTTAAGGGTGGACATCCAATAAATAACCCCTTCCTCGGGTACCTAGTGACTCAACTCAATCAGGTTTATATACCCTCATCGTCAAAATGAGGTACACTCTCCCTCCTATATAATAATATGGGCCTATTAACAGCTTTTATTTACTTCTATAATATCTAATACATGTCCAGTGATTTAAAAACCAATGGTCCAAAAGCGAATAGTAAAAAATATTTTCAACTATAGGGAGAAAGGTAAAGACCCATAAAAGCTGTACATTGCATTTTTAATAAAACTTTGGAAATCCTCAATTATACCATGAGAGTTTACTGTACTTAATGTTTATGTCCATTAAAATTTTCATGGTAAAAGTTTATCAGAAACCTCCTTGACCCTAAACAGGCACAAAATTTTCTACCTCCAGTATTCTCAAATATTGTATAAACGGAGATTCAATAAAAGTTCTTAACGTTATCGTTTAAAACAGTGCTAATGTCTCCCCAGCCAACAGATGTTATTTAACATTTGAAAGCAACATCTGATTGGTTGGGGCAAATTTGCACCATTTTTAACAATAAGAACTTATATCGAATACCGTATATACTCGAGTATAAACCGCCCCGAGTATAACCGAGGTACCTAGTTTTAGGAAAAAAAGAAGGAAAACCACATTGTCTCGAGTATAAAGCGAGGGGGTAGTATTTGCCACTAAAGATGTTTGGAAACTACAACTCCCAGCATCTTTATTGCTGGGAGTTGTAGTTTTCAAACATCTTAAGTTGCAAATACTTACAAATAAGAGTAAAACCTTCTTTATTTGTGCATACTGTATGCACAAATATAGGAAGATTTACCCCTATTTGCAAGTTTTGCCACTTAAGATGTTTGAAAACTACAACTCCCAAAAATAAAGCATGCTGGGAGTTGTAGTTTTCAAACATCTTAAGTGGCAAATACTTGCAAATAGGGGTAAATCCTCCTATATTTGTGCATACAGTCTGCACAAATAAAGAAGGTTTTACTCTTATTTGTAAGTTGTGCTTATGAAGGTTCTCATTCATCCAGGTCATGGTATATCTGTTGTATTCAATTAGATCAACTGGACTTGAAATTTAGTTCTTGAAGACGTTTCGCTAGTCATCCGACTGGCTTTCTCAATTCAGAATGACTTGTACAAGAATCTGTGCAATTATGTACCCTGGAAAATCCCAATTAGCAATCACAGCCGGTGTTAAGGGCGTGATTAGATAGTGGCTAAGAGGTGTTATAGGAACGCCCAGAGTAAGGTGTCAAAACAGCATTGTACATGGCAGACAGAAGGAAGTACAAGCTTTCACAGAACACATTAATGCGGTAGACCAAAACATCAAATTTACAAGGGAAGAGGTACAAAACAACAAACTGGCTTTCTTGGACTGCTTGGTAGAAGTCAGGGAGAATGGTAAACTGGAAGTAGAGGTTTACAGAAAACCAACACACACAGATCAGTATTTGATGTTTGACTCCCACCACCCTTTAGATCACAAGCTGGGGTCATCAGAACCCTGCCACAGAGCTGAGAACATCCCCACTAGCACAGAGGCGAAGGCTAAAGAAATGAAACATCTCAGTGGAGCCTTAAAACTTGTGGATATCCATACGGGCCTTTATCAAAAGAAGCAGAAGGAAAGAAAAGAACACGAATACCAACAGTGAAGGGAAAAGCAAGACAGAGAAAGAAACATGGTCATCCCATATGTAGCAGGGGTCTCCGAGAATTTAAGAGTTTTCAAAAAACACCGTATCCCTGTCTGCTTTAAACCGAGCAACACGCTGAGGCAGCAATTGGTACAATCCGAAAGACCAATACCGAAACACAAGAAAAGCGACATCATATACCGCAGTGCATTGCAGTGAAGAATGCTCTGATTTGTATGTGGGGGAGACCAAACAACAACTGCATCAACGTATGGCCCAGCACAGAAGAGCCAATTCCTCGGGTCAGGACTCAGCCGTGTACCTGCATCTTAAGGATAAGGACATACCTTTGAAGATTGTAATGTTAATATTGGCAAGGAACGTGACTGGTTCAAGAGAGGTGTTAAGGAGGCCATTTATGTGAAAATAAGAAACCAAGTCTAAATAGAGGTGGGGGGGTTTGACACCATCTGTCTGCCATGTACAATGCTGTTTTTCCTATAACACCTCTTAGCCACTATCTAATCACGCCTCTAACACCTGGCTGTGATATGCTAATTGGGATTTTCCAGGGTACATAATTGCCAAGATTCTTGTACAATTGAGAAAGCCAGTCGGATGACTAGCGAAACGTCTTCAAGAACTAAATTTCAAGTGCAGTTGATCTAATTGAATACAACAGATACTTTTTGTAAGTATTTCCCACTTGTGCCCCTGTGCAAAAGTTTCCCTACCTTGTCCGGCGGCCGCACGATCCACATCCTCATCCCAGCCTCTGCGCATCCGGATGATGTCACTACCCGGCGCCGCAAAGTGAGAGGCGCCAGGTATGGACATCATCCGGATGCGCAGAGGCTGTGGACGAGGATGCGGATGGCGTGGCCGGCGGGCAAGGTAGGAGATAGGCTGACTCGAGTATAAACCGAGGTAAGATTTTCAGGCTTTTTTTAAGCCTGAAAACCTCGGTTTATACTCGAGTATATACGGTAACCCTAAAAATGTTTAGTTTCCAATGGGATAATGTTCACATTCCAATATACATTTGTCCTTCAGATTCCAACCTTGATTCTTCAAGTAGACCATAATAACTGCAAGTAGACCATAAAAAAATATCACGGTGTAATTGATGAAAAAAAAAATTCAATTTTACATTTGATTATCATCACAAAAAGTATTTATCTTATTTTGGCATAATTCTTAAACGAGAAAGAAAGCAGAACAGTGAAATGCAAATGAAAAATGGGAGAATGATGGCGTTAGACATGTCTACAGGGCCAAATCCTGTATTTACACACATCATATTCCAGCCATCTCTGTATAAATAGAGGGGTATTTGATTTTTAAGGACAACTAAAGCCTTGGAACAACATTGAATTACAAGCAGATCTCCTTGTATCAAAGCAGTAATCAGTAGGGATGGCTGGTTCACGGATCCTAAAACGGATCCGCAATGGATTGTGGGGGTCCGCGAATGACAGATCTTGCGGATACTCCTGAAATTTTTCTCCGTTCAGAAATTTTTGAAAATCGTCGAAAGTTCGAGGATTTCCAAACGTTCAAGGATTTTTTCGAATGTTTGCTAATCCTTGAACGGCTGAGGATTTCCGAACAGCCAAAGTCCCGCGACTCAAACCGGAACCCCCTCCCAGGTCCTCAGAAGGACCATTTAGGTGGCCCGCAGCTCGACCGGGACCCCCCTCCCCGGCACTTATAAGTGTCTATTAATCCTTAGAAGGGCCCTTGTGGCACTGACATTTCCCTTTGGGGCATAAGGGTCCTACATCTCAAACCAGATCCCCTCCCCAGCACTTAGAAGTGCCCTTGCGGCACTGACAAGTGCCTTTGTTTGGGGGTCCCGCCGCTTGAAACCGGGACCCCCATTGGTTCTAAAAGACCCTTAAGGGCGTGTCTGCTTTCTTCCCAGCGGGCAATGTCACTGCCGCTGCCAGTTACAACTCCGGTGCTGGCGACATCAACATTGCCAGTGTTGCCGGTCTTCTGATCCGAAGTCTTCTCTTCTCAGCCAGCAACCCAACTATGTATGTCCCCAACACTGAGCGATGTCACTGCGGACACCAGTGACACCGCCGGAGCTGGCGACATCAACTTCGCCGGTGTTGCCGGCATCTTATTTCTTCTGTGATACTTCTGAGCTCCCCAGGGGGAGCTCCCCGAGAATCGTCCGAGTGTTATGCGCTCAGTCGGGGGCAACCGACCCCGACAGACGCTACACACGGAGGATTCTTGCCCGAAATGCCCATTCGTTGGGTGTTTCGCTCTGCCGTCGGGGGTCGTGCCTCGCTCAAAAATCGAGCGTGTATACGAGGCTTAAAATACTGCAGGAACTTTTTAAATTGGAATAGCTGGTCACACCCACTAGCAGCCTCTAGCCAATTCTTTTACAGGACAGAATAGGCAAGGGAGCATGTGACTGAGATCAGGGGTGTGGCTAGTCATTGTACATACACATAGTTTATTTCATCCGTTTCTTCAGTGGTAATATTACTTTAATGCTATTTACTGTATTGCTATTTTACAGTTTATTGGTATTTTTAGAGGTATATGTTCAGATTCTGGAGTGTAAAAATGTGGGTTTAGTTCTCCTTTAAGCAAAATTTAGTAAAAATACTATAATACATAATTACTGGCAATGTGACTGCCCATCTTCACCCATTGGGCCAAAGTTATGATAAATGATCTTAATTGTACTTTAATTCCTTATATCCTTTTGGATTTTTTGTTGTACATTAAAGACTTTGATAATGTATTCCTTTGTTTTACTATGTAAACAAGACTTGTTTGTTACACCTAAAATAAAAAGAGAAGAAAAAAAGATTCAATGCTTTTCATTTACATCTATGGCAAATTACCAGGATCTTCCCTAAGAACGGCTTTTGCATAGCCAGTTAAAAGTTACTTTCTTTACACTATCATTCACATTGTTTAGATTTTTTTCTTTTGATTCATGCCTTTTTCTTTATTTCCTACATCCGCCTGACCATCTTTAGCAGCTGTAACAACACTTGTGGCATTACCAGTAATTTGCAACTTATCAAACATGATTGAACCTTGTTCTTTTGTATAAACGAACGAACTCTGGTTAGCATTCGATAGATTTTGGAAATACTGTAAAAGAAATCAGAACTCTATTTGCATGCCAGACAATGAAACATAACACACGCTGGTATACATGTCTTTGACATTGTAATTACTCCTTGTTGTTAGATTCCTTTTATGGTCTACTCCTTTCACTGTGTTGAAATCAGCTGTATCAACATTTAATCAAGCCTTATAGATTTTCCTGTATTTTTTATAATGTCAGTATGGAAATAGCTCGGCTTCAAAATGCTTGGTGATGAAAAGGTTTCGCCTGATCTGTTGCAAAACGAATTAACGTTTGTGTGGAATTCCTAGTGGAGAATGTGAAGCCTTTTTTTAGAAACAGAACATAATTATTAAAACCATATCTAAGGCCCGTACACGCGTAACCTCTACACTGACCAACAACCCCATTCACGCGTGCGGCGATCGGCTGTTTCGGACAATAATCGCACACATGTTATGTGTTCGGTCAAGGGGCCGTTCATTGATCCTCCATTGCAGATCAATGAACGACCCCCAACCAAACACATGTACACTCGTTATTTTCGGGCATTATGCTGTCAACGCAGGTGCGCGTCGATTCGGTAGTGGTGGGTCGGAGCAAAGATTGTACATGTGTACGAGCCTTTAGATCTGTTATGTCATGTAGGTTAGTCAGTACATCACTATTCATGTAAGCATTCATATGAAACATGGGTATGTGTCTGTGTGCGTTTAAACATTATCAGGGAAACTTAATCACGTTCCACTTCTTCCCTTTCCATGATCCCGCAATGCTTGGCGAATGTAAACAAAGTTACATCACGGAAAGGTAAGACGCAAGGCTTTGCGCTAGTTTAAAGTTTCTATACAATCCCCCTTTAAGTTTCGCCATACGAGGTAGCCCAAACTTTAAAAATGGGGAATAGTACCGAGCGGTGCTATTTACAACAAAACCGTGCAAATGGGGCAGTGTCCTCATTAAACCCACATTAACCCACTTAACCCAATTTACATCAGGTTGCATGGGTTTTAGGTGTTACCTTTTTTATTGCAATATAAAGCGCCCTGTATATATATATATATATATATATATAGATATATATATATATTATATATATATATATATATATACAATACAAGAATTGTGGAAGCACTCCAATTAGGCTAATTTACAACTACATTTAGCGGAAGTGCTACTGATCTGGTCAAAACATTATACAACATAGAAAAGAATAATCATGCACATTCCTAGGCCCCATACAATATCATATTATCTGCCACTGGCATACTTTATAAACAAAGGGTTTAGTTACATTACTGTGATCACATGAATGAAAAGCCTTCCAACACGTCAAGGTAACCCCAGTCTGGAAGGTCCTAACGTCCTAACCTTTTCAATTTCTTTTACTTCAATTACGATTAGCAAACTTTTGCATTTCTCATTCTTACACACTGGATCCATATAACAGGCTCTCTCCCTTCCCCCTCAGCCCTTAGGCTTTTTAAAATGAGGGAAAGAGGCCATCCAGTGCTTATATTAAAGCAGAGGACCTCCCATTAAAGGGGGTGTTGGGGGTGCTCTATTACCACATGGAGGCTTGACCAAGCCTCCAATAAATCATACAATACAAGAATTGTGGAAGCACTCCAATTAGTAGGCTAATTTACAACTACATTTAGCGGAAGTGCTACTGATCTGGTCAAAACAGTTATACAAACATAGAAAAGATAATCAATGCACATTCCTAGGCCCCATACAATATCATATTATCTGCACACTGGCCATACTTTATAAACAAAGGGGTTTTAGTATACATTACTGTGATCACATGAATGAAAAAGCCTTCCAACCACGTCAGGTAACCCCAGTCGGAAGGTCCTAACGTCTAACCTTTTCAATTTCTTTTACTTCAATTACGATTAGCAACTTTTGCATTTCTCATTCTTACACACTGGATCCATATAACAGGCCTCTCCCTTCCCCTCAGCCCTTGGCTTTTTAAAATGAGGGAAGAGGCATCCAGTGCTTTATATTAAAGGCAGAGGACCTCCCATTAAAGGGGCGTGTTGGGGGTGCTATTACCACATGGAGGCTTGACCAAGCCTCCCAATAAATACATACAATACAAGAATTGTGGAAGCACTCCAATTAGGCTAATTTACAACTACATTTAGCGGAAGTGCTACTGATCTGGTCAAAAACATTTATACAAACATAGAAAAGATATCAATGCACATTCCTAGGCCCCATACAATATCATATTATCTGCACACTACTGGCATACTTTATAAACAAAGGGGTTTTAGTATACATTACTGTGATCACATGAATGAAAAGCCTTCAACCACGTCAAGGTAACCCCAGTCTGGAATTCCTAACGTCTAACCTTTCAATTTCTTTTACTTCAATTACGATTAGCCAAACTTTTGCATTTCTCATCTTACACACTGGATCCATATAACAGGCTCTCTCCCTTCCTCCATGTGGTAATAGCACCCCAACACGCCCCTTAATGGGAGGTCCTCTGCCTTAAATAAAAGCACTGGATGGCCTCTCCTCATTTAAAAAGCCTAAGGGCTGAGGGGGAAGGGAGAGAGCCTGTTATATGGATCCAGTGTGTAAGAATGAGAAATGCAAAATTTGCTAATCGTAATTGAAGTAAAAGAAATTGAAAAGGTTAGACGTTAGGACCTTCCAGACTGGGGTTACCTTGACGTGTTGGAAGGCTTTTCATTCATGTGATCACAGTAATGTATACTAAAACCCCTTGTTTATAAAGTATGCCAGTGTGCAGATAATATGATATGGTATGGGCCTAGGAATGTGCATTGATTATCTTTTCTAGTTTGTATATATATAATATATATATATATATATATATATATATATATAATATATATATTATATATATATATATATAGTATATATCTTATAGAAAAATCCTCTGCACTCCCCCTTGCGTTTTAGCCACCCCGGTGCTCCCGGAAATTCAATAAACGAAGTAGAATGCCGGGCACACGTGGGATCTTTTCAAACAGTGGAAGATATTTATCAACACAAAGCGTTTATGGAATCAACGTGTTTCAGCCATCTTGGGTCAGGCCGTCATCAGGGTTACAGACACGCTGTTCAGGTGAGTTAAAATACAACCCAGTGATCAGAACCAACCCCTTCCCGCCACCTCCCCCGCCGCCACCAATTAACCCCTACAATCCCATCCCCAAACTCCAATTTGAAATATCATTGTATATACCCACAACCACAATAAAAACAGCACATATTAAAACTAACTAAACAACTCTAAAATCTAACTATCAGGAGTGTCCTGTTACAGGAATGGGAAATCAACAGAGAGTGTCTCAAATACGCCACCACCACTGAACATCAGGAAAGTGTATATGTGCATACGAGGATGTATTAAAGTGCCGAGAGGGATAAATGCCTAGGGACAAAAAGCAGCTTCATAAAACAATGACAAGTAAGCGTGATAAAACCTTAAACGGTTAAGATATCGATATAAAACTCCTAAACTGAAAAAAAAAACTCAATTAGGAGTTTTATATCGATATCTTAACCTTACTCGCGGATATCGATGCTCCGGTTCTTGCCTAATACCATGGAATTTTTACTCACGGATCGATGCTCGGGTATTGGTTTTAATGGACCCTTTATTCGTGATTCGAGCTCGCATATAGGTATAATAGGCATTTTACCCTCGAAATTTGAACACTCGAACATTCAATATTTATCAAAAGTCCGAAATTAACGAAAATCCGGGTCCGGGATAGTTTGAGAAGTATGAATTAGTTCAATTTCGAATAGTTCGGCTTGAACTCCAGTTCGAGTTCTAGTCCATCTCTACTCTCAAAGTGTATGCAGTGCTCAGGGGAACTGCTCTCAGATGGAAACTATCAGGAGGGGTCTTTTGGGGTCTGTAATTAAAACAGTTTTTAAAGTTTTTCTCCTATAGCTAAGATTGATTATAACTGATGACATATTTAAGCCCCATTCATAAGGATACATTTCTAGGATATTCATCGCTCTTTGAGCATTACATAAGGTTAATGAACTGCTACAGTAGATGAAAGTATATTGAGCTATCAAGGAATTCCATGACAATATAGAATCACAAGATCTTTTTTACAGGGCAGGGAACTCCAAGGTAATTTAATAACTAGATTGTAAGCTCTACGGGCAGGGACCTCATTACCTCTTATGGCAAAGCTCTAGCACTTCTATTTATATAATTTATATATTTATGTACTAAACTATCTATGTATTTATCCCCTTGTATGACTTAATTGTATTTTGTTACTGTCAGTGCTGCGTCCCCTCGTGGCGCTTTATAACTAAACTATACATACATACATACCCTATTTTTTATGGCCCATTATCTTTATAATACATAATTTTAAGGTTATTTTATCTTTAGGGGTTTAATTATGTTTTCAATTTTGTCTCAATTTCTAAAAAAAAAAGGTACATTTGCTTTTCTTAATTTTATTTCTTTGCCAATAATCCAATGGCCTGCCACATAGCTGAAGGTTCTTTTTACTTATTATAGTCACTCAGCTATGTTACAGGCCACATTGACATATTGTTGACTGAAATAAAGAAACACATGCTCACAATCATAAAGATTCACATGGATTATAAATAACTTCTAAGATCCTTATTTATTTTTTATTTTATAATGAGGATACATCACCATTTCACAGTATGTACTTAATATACATTGTGTATCGACTGCTTATACCAGTTAACCGATATGTGGGGTAGAATTTTTGTTTAGATAATTTGTTATCCTTTGGAGAAATCTCCCCGCTAGAACGTATTTCCAAAATAATGTCACCTGGAAAATTGCCAAGTCATATTGGTGTTTTTCTATAGGATTTTTTTTTCTTAACAGGTCATAGAACTCCAAGGTGACTTCTAATACATTTAAAGGGTATATTTAAAAAAAAAAACACCTTTATATGAGGCAGATACCACCGCTCCAAACTTTTATTTAAGTTGAGCTGTAGATTCTGAGCATCATCATTTGAAATCACCGCATTTACAGAGAAAGAGCCCTCAAAGCAAGAAGCAGAAATGATAATATTGTCCCACCCTGACACCCTCGAATGCAGCATTCGGTAACCCTTGAATTTGGCCATAACCCTCGAATGCAGCGTTCGGTAACCCTAGAATTGGGCCA
>JAACNH010008871.1:0-12144 GCA_019447015.1 Hymenochirus boettgeri
GTAACCTCTTCAATAACCCTTATAGATGTTAACAACATTTATTCGAATACGTTCTATAAAGACATTGTTTTCAAATCGTACAATACGGATGTATGGAAAATGGAATGTTCATTGTGAGGAAATTGTTGAATCAGCTGTTATGAATAAGTTGGATGTTTGGATCAGTGTTTTGGTGATTTACAGGATTTACAGGACCAATCTAACTGTTAGTGAGTAACAGATAACTCTTATGGAGAGTGGTCTGACTAAAAACTCGTCTTTTATCCTGCACTTCGCACTGAGAACATTGACTCTTCCAACAGATTGTGGAAGATGAGTTGAGGAGGTTGCAAAGTAAAGTTTAACTGCCAAGGGTAAATCACCCCACCATGTAACTAGGGGCGAGCGTGAAGCACTGGAACAAATGATACAAAACCAATCAGTAACTGTACAAATGTCAGATAAAGGTGGAGCCGTTATAGCCTAGATACTGCTCAATATATGGATGGGCGTTAGACAATTGAACGACAGAATACTTATATTAAGTTAAGGGGTGATCCTACAAAGGTGTTTATATGAAGAACTCAAGTCACTCACTGATCCCTTTTCTGAATTAGGAGTTCTTTCAGACAGTGATAGAAAAATTATAACAACGGATACACCTAGGACCCCCATTTACCACCACCCCTCCTAAGGTCCTAAAATGCCGGAAACCAGAAGGGAGACCAATGTGTCTGTCGTTGGGCGAGAGTCTTCTAAACTTATTGATTTCTATTTGCAGCCTTTAGTGACATCTTTGAAATCGGACCTGAAGGACACCAGGATGTCCTACAAAAAATAGACCAACAAAGTTGGACTTGGACAACTTTGGATTACCCTGATGTTAATCCTTATATCTATAATCATACTGATCTTGTTTGTTAAATTGAGTATTTTCTAAGACATCAATCTGTATACCTGACAATTTGTGTGTGAATTTATTTTGGCGGTCTATTGAATTTTTGTTGAACCATAATTACTTCTATTTTGATGGCTCTTATACCTCGAGATTGTGGGAGCCCATGGGCGTGTCTTTTGCAACCGCCTTTGCCAATCTGTTCAGGGGTTGGTGGGAGAGTCCCACATCTTTGGGGTAATAATCCATTTAAAGAGAAATCATTTGGTATGGGGAGATACATAGATGACCTACTCTACTTATATGGAGTGGGTATCAGGAATCTGCCCTAGAGTTTTGTAACTATATCAATTCAAATGACAGTATTTGGAAGCCACTGTACTATACATGTGGATATGGTGGCAGTTCCTAGACCTGTCATTTAGGAAATATAAATACAGGGAAATAGAAACAAATGTACAGGAAAACCATAGGTGGAGACACTGTACAGGCTGGGTTGCCATCCCTGTCACACCATAAAGGGAATCCCTATAGGACAATTTACCAGAATAAAGAGAAACTGTTCAGAGGAAAGGGATTTGAGACTGCAGCCAGAGACTTGAGAAAGAGATTCCTACAAAGGGGCTACAAGAAAGAAGAAAGATAAGTAAAAAACAAGGATAGACAGGAATTGTTACATAAACTAAGAGGTAGAAAAATCAAAGTATCATCGGATGTAATACTGTAACGACATCATTATTTGTTACTCAGTACGGTGTGGAATTTGATGAAATTAAACGTATATCGAAATCTCCATATCCTTGGTAGAGATACGATTAGAGAAAATTCTACGTGAAGGTCGAGGTTATAGCAAGGAGAGGTAATCTTTGGGGGATTTGGTACTCCCTCTTGTGTTGGACAGGCAGAAAAGGAATAAACCAAAAACGTGGCTTTCATCGGTAGGAACCTTTAGATGTGGCCACACACGCTGTAAATCAGTGTGTGTTGTAAAAGTGGGTGCCATTTTCAAGTCAAGTGACACATAGAACATATAAAATAAGTGATTTCATTATTGCCGTACACGTGGGGTAGTTTATCTACTCACCTTAATAAATGGAACAAGCATTATATAGGTCGTACAGTGCGGCCACTGAAGGAGCGAATTGGGAAACATCTTAATAGTATATAAATAATGATATAGAACAACAGTTGGTGCGGCAGTTTATGGATCGCTCTGGGGGACCTTCGTTTTTGTCATTTCCAGGACTTGAACATATTAAAGGACCTTAGGGGGACCAACTAGAGCATCTTAATAAAAGAGAGGCTTTTGGATGTTGGAATTAGATTCCAGATCCCCCAAGGGGTTAAACCGTAGGTGGGACATAGCGCTGCAGTTTCATCCCCTCGGACTCAATGAACGTGGAATTTGCTACTTAGCATATATATTGGTTATTTTATTTTACTGTTCATATCACTTTTGTTGCTTTATCTCTACTTAGACTGTTTATGTGGGAAGTGGTAACAATGACCAAATAATGTTACCAACCTGAGCCCCTGTATACTCTAATTAGATGGTAGATTAGGCTACATTTGTTTCTATCCAAGGTACTAGGGTTATAATATATATGAGGTTCATACCTTTTTAATTGGTTAACTCCTCTTAAAAGAGGGTGTGACCTTGTGAGTAGGGATGTGTCTATGATAAGGGTAAAACCCAAAACGCGTTAGACCATTTCTCTTACACCTGTTTACCTGGACAGCCTGCTTGGTTTTTAATATCATTTGGACTTAAATGATGATTTTTTTTAAAGAAAAAAACATCGGGCTGATTCCTGTTGCAGATGGAATACACCAGAGGTAGTTGTGTGTGGCGGATCTCTTTCTTTTTTCTGTTTTGTATTGCATGTTTAAAGGGGAAGTTGGTGTGGTATGCATTAAAAGGGAAGTTGGTGGGAACACGTTAAGGGAAGTTGGTGGGTAGCATACAGGAGAAGTTGGTGTGGTACGCATTACAGGGAAGTTGTGGTGGACGCATTACAGGGGAAGTTGGTGTGGTACGCATTACAGGTAGAAGTTGGTGTGGGTACGCATTACAGGGGAAGTTGGTGTGGTACGCATTAACAGGGGAAGTTGGTGTGTACCTCAGGAAGTTGGTGTGGTACGCATTACAAGGAGAAGTTGGTGTGGTACCATTCAGGGGAAGTTGGTGTTGTACGCATTACAGGGGAAGTTGGTGTTGTACCATTACAGGGATTGGTGTGGTACGCATTACAGGGGAAGTTGTGTTGTACGCATTACGGGAAGTTGGTGTTGTACGCATTACAGGGGAAGTTGGTGTTGTAAACGCATTACAGGGGAGTTGTGTGTTGTACGCATTACAGGAGAGTTGGTGTTGTACGCATTACAGGAGAATTGGTGTGGTACGCATTACAGGAGAAGTTGTGTGTACCATTACAGGGGAAGTTGGTGTGGTACGCATTACAGGAGAAGTTGGTGTTGTACGCATTACAGGAGAAGTTGGTGTTGTACGCATTACAGGAGAAGTTGGTGTTGTACGCATTACAGGGGAAGTTGGTGTTGTACGCATTACAGGGGAAGTTGGTGTTGTACGCATTACAGGAGAAGTTGGTGTTGTACGCATTACAGGAGAAGTTGGTGTTGTACGCATTCAGGGAGTTGTGTGTACCATTACAGGGGAAGTTGGTGTTGTAGCATTACAGGGAAGTTGGTGTTGTACATTACAGGGGAAGTTGGGTTGTACCATTACAGGGGAAAGTTGTGTTGTACGCATACAGGGAAGTTGGTGTGTACGCATTACAGGGGAAGTTTGGTGTTGTACGCATTACAGGGAAGTTGTGTTTGTACGCATTACAGGGAGTTGGTGTTGTACGCATTACAGGAGAAGTTGGTGTTGTACGCATTACAGGGGAAGTTGGTGTTGTAACCCTTACAGGGGAAGTTGGTGTTGTACGCATTAACGGGGAAGTGGGTGTTGTACGCTTACAGGGGAAGTTGGTGTGTACGCATTACACGGGGAAGTTGGTGTTGTACGCATTACAGGGGAATTGGTGTTGTACGCATTACAGGGGAAGTTGGTGTTGTACCATTACAGGGGAAGTTGGTGTTGTACGCATTACAGGGGAAGTTGGTGTTGTACGCATTACAGGGGAAGTTGGTGTTGTACGCATTACAGGGGATCGAGTTGGTGTTGTACGCTTACAGGGGAAGTTGGTGTTGTACGCCATTCGGGGAGTTGTTTGTACCATTACAGGGGAAGTTGGTGTGATCTGCATTTAACCTTGAAACCATGTTGCTCTACTGCACCCCCTACTTATCTTCTCTCTTGGTTCGTTATGTGTTCCAGCCGTGTTCTACGTTCCTCGCAAGAAAATCTTCTCCACAACCCCCATACTAACACTTGCTGTCTCCCCCTTAAACCACTTCTCTTTGCTGCTCCCTACCTTTATACCTCTCTCTCTCCTCTCTCTCTTCGCCTGGTGACATCCATTTAATACTTTCCCATCTAGACCTGTTATCCTACCTTTATAACTCTCCTCCCTCTCCTCCTCCTCTCGCTTCGCCTGGTGACATCCATTAATACTTTCACATCTAGACTGTTATCCTACCTTATAACTCTCTCCCTCTCCCTCGCTTCGCTCGGTGACATCCATTAAACTTTCACATCTAGACTGTTATCCTACCTTTATAACTCCTCTCCCTCTCTCGCTTCGCCTGGTGCATCCATTAATACTTTCACATCTAGACTGTTATCCTACCTTTATACTCTCTCCCTTCTCGCTTCGCCCGTGACATCCATTAATCTTTCACATCTAGACTGTTATCCTACCTTTATAACTCTCTCCCCTCTCTCCCTTCGCCTGGTGACATCCATTAATACTTTCCCATCAGGCTGTTATCCTACCTTTATAACTCTCTCCCCTCTCTCCTTCGCCTGGGACATCCATTAATACTTCCCATCTAGACTGTTAATCCTACCTTTATAACTCTCTCCCTTCGTCTGGTGACATCCATTAATACTTTCCCATCTAGGCGGTTATCCTAGTTATCCATACCTTTATAACTCTCTCCCTCTCTCCTCTTGCGCGCTGTGACATCGCGTTAATACTTTCACATCTAGACTGTATCCCTACCTTATAACTCTCATCCCTCTCTCCCTTCGCCTGGTGACATCCATTAATACTTTCCATCTTAGAACTTTATCCTACCTACCTTTATAACTCTCCTAACTCTCTCCTCTCTCCCCCTTCGCCTGGTGACATCCATTATATACTTTCCCATCTAGACTGTACTCACCCTCCTCTTTAATACTCTCTCCCTCTCCCTCTCCCTCGTCTGGTGACATCCTTAATACTTTCCATCTAGACTGTTATCTATCCTTTATAACTCTCCTCCTCTCTCTCCCTTCGTCTGGTGACATCCATTAATACTTTCCCATCTAGCTGTTATCCTACCTTTATAACTCTCTCCTCTCTCTCCGCTCCTCTCCTTCGTCTGGTGACATCCATTAATACTTTCCGCATCTAGACTGTTATCCCTACCTTATAACTCTCCCCGTCCCTCTCCTCCCTTCGTCTGTGACATTCCATTAATACTTTCCCATCTAGGCTGTTACCTACCTTTATAACTCTTTCTCCTCTCACGCTTCGCCTGGTGACATCCATTAATACTTTTCCCATCTAGGCTGTTATACCTACCTTTATAACTCTCCCTCGCTCCTCCCTCTCTCCCTTCGTCTGGTGACATCCATTAATACTTTCCCATCTAGGCTGTTATCCTACCTTTATATAACTCTCTCCCCTCTCTTCCCTTCGTCTGGTGACATCCATTAATACTTTCCATCTAGACGTGTTATCCTACCTTTATAAGTATACCTCACTCCCGCTTCTCTCTTCCTCTCTCGTCTTCGCCTGTGACAATCCATTAATACTTTCCCTATCTAGACTGTATCCTACCTTTATAACTCTCTCCTTCTCCTCCCTCTCTCGCCTGGTGACACTCCATTATATCTTTCACCATCTAGACTGTTATCCTAACCTTTATAATCTCTCCTCTCCGCTCTCCGCTTTCGCCTGGTGTACATCCATTAATACTTTCCCCATCTAGACTGTTATCTACTACCTTTATAACTCTCCTCTCCTCTCTCCTCTCCCGTCTGCCGGTAGCAATCCATTAATACTTTTCACATCTAGACTGTTATCCTACCTTTATACTCTCTCCGCTACTCTCTCGCTTAACCCGGTGACATCCATTATACTTTCACATCTAACTGTTATCCTACCTTTATAACTCTCTCTCTCTCCTCTTCTGGCTTGCAGCCTGGTGACATTCCATTAATAACTTTCACATCTAGACTGTTTCCTACCTCGGTTAACATACTCTCATCCCATCTCCTCTCTCGCTTCGCCCTGGTGACTCGCATTAATACTCACATCTAGATCTGTTATCCTACCCTCACCATTTATAACTCTCGTCCGCTCTTCGCGCTTCGCCCGTGTACATCCATTAATACTTTCACATCTAGAACTGTTATCCTACCTTTATAACTCTCGATAACTCTCCTCTCAGGTCGTCTCAGGCTCGGTGACATCCATTAATACTTTTCCACTCTAGCTAAGACTGTTATCCTACGTTTATAACTTCTCCTTCTCAATTCTCTCTCTCACTTGCGCTCTGTGAGACTACTCGACTTCAATATTCTTTCACATCTAGCTAGTTTCCCTACTTTAACTTGTCCTCCCTCTCACTCTTCGTCCTGGTTGATCATCCAGTTTGACCTTTCCCTCCCATCTAGACTGTTTCGCTACCTTTATAAACTCCTACCCTCTCGCACTATGTCTATCGCCTGGTGACATCCATAATACTTTTCAGCATCTAGACTGTTTATCCTCTTTTATAACTTTCTCCCTCCCTCACTTCCGCGCTGTGACATCCATTAATACTTTTCACATCTGACTGTTATCCTACCTTTATAACTCTCTCCCCTCTCGATCCTTCGCTGGTGGTACTCCATTAATACTTCGCGCATCTAGACTGTTATCCATAGCCTTTAATAACTCTCTCTCCTCTCGACTCGCCCTTCGCCCGTTGCACATCCATTAATACTTCGCCAATCTAGACTGTTATCCCCTACCTTTATAACTCTCGTCCCTCTCCGCTCCGCTTCACCTGGTGACATCCATTAATACTTTCCTACATCTAGACTGTTTTCCTAACCTTTATAACTCTCTGCTCGGCTGGCTCTATCTCCTGGTCTGCTTCACCTGTGACAATCCATAATACCTTCAGCATCTAGACTGTTATCTACCATTTCTGGATCTGGGCTTAAGGCAGAACAAATGTCATTGTTATAGATATGTATCAGGTGGCTGTATCCCGCAAGTGGGCGGGCTATATATAAACATCTATCAACATACTGTAGTAATCTGTATTTGTTATAATTAGGATCGGGCTGTGTATGCCCATAGTGGCGTTAATATACACTAAACATATACAATACATACTGTATAATCTGTATTGTTATAATGTACAGGCTAGGTGTACTCCAGTGGCGCTATATAACATTATACATACATATGTAATATCCTAGTATTGTTATAATGTACGGCTGGGCTGTGTACGCCAAGTGGCGGCTATATAGATAAACATATAATACATACTAGTATAATCTGTATTGTTATAATAAATGTAGGCACGCTGTGTACCGGGTCAAGTTGCGCTTAATAAATGTATAACATATACATAGCATATCTGTATAATCTGTTATTGTTATAGATGTGCAGTGTGCGCTGTGTCGGGCCTGTGGCGGCTATATAAATAAACATATACGTACATACTGTATAATCCTGTATTGTTGTATTACTAATGTACAAGCGCTGTGTCCACATGTGGCGGGGGCTATAATAATAAAGCCTCTACAATATCATACTGTATAATCCTGTACTTGTTCTCATGTAGGGTCTACTCCGCTGTGTCGCCTCAGAGTGGCGGCTCTATAAATAACATCTACTATACATAGTTCTGTATAATCTGTATTGTTATAAATGTACAGTTGCTGTGTCCCGCAAGTGGGCGTGGCTATAATAAATATACATATACATACATACTGTATAATCTGCTATTGTTATGATGTAGGCATCTGCTGTGTAACGCACTGCGTCGAAGTGGCCCGGCTAATATAATAAACATATACGCTATATCATACTGTATCATCTGGTATTAGTTAATAATGTGGGCACGCGCTTTGTATCACCTAGTGCTACGATATAAATAGAACATATTACATAACATACTGATTAATCTGTATTGTTATATATGTATACAAGGCACGAGCAGCGCTTGTGTCCCCTCAGTGGCGGGGCTATAATAAATAACATATACATACAACTACTGTATAATCTGTAATTGTTATAGTGTACAGCGGGGGCTGTGTATCCCAAGGTGGCGGCTATATAAATAAACACAACATACTTTATAATCATGTATTGTTATGAAATGTACAGTGTCTGTGTACCAGGTGGCGTGTAAAAAACAATATAAATAAACCCATTAGCATACTGTAAATCTGTATTGCTTTAATAATGTAGCGTGCTGTGTGTTCACCTCTAGTGGGCGCTATAATTAGAATAAACATATACATAAATACTGTTATAATCTTAGTTGTTATAAATGTAGCAGTGTCTCGTGTCCTCCAAACTTGGGCGCATATATAAATAAACATATAGCATTACGATACTGTATAATCTGTATTGTTTATATCGGTGTAAGCCGCTTCGCTGTGTCGCCCAAGTGGGCGGGGGGCTATAAAATGAAATAAAAAACACATACATGGACTGTATATCTGTATTGTTATAATGTTACAGTGCTGTGTACCAGTGTCGGCTATATAAATAAACACATATACATACTTACTGTGTAAATCTTTATTGTTATAATGTACAGCGCTGTGTATATCGCCAAGTGGCGCTATATAATATAACATATAGTTAAGCAATACATAATCTGTATAATCTGTATTTTTATATATGTAGCTAGCGCTGTGTACCCAGAGTGGCGCTATAATAAATAGAGACATTATACATGCAATACTGTTAATCTGTATTGTTTGATAATGTACACGCGCTGTGGTTATCGCAGTGGTAGGCTATATAAATAATACATTATACATTACCATAACTGTATAACTCTCGTATTGGTGTATAATATGTAGGCGCCGTCACAATATAAGACTCGCTGTGTCCCCAAGTGGGCTGGCTTATATAAACATATGAATACAGATAGCATAGCTGTACTAATCTGTTATTGTTTACATGTACAGCGGTTGTGTCCGCAGTGGCGCTATAATAAGATAAAAACATTTACATACATACTGTATAATCTGTATTGTTATAAATGTACGTATTGCGTTGTGTCCTGGGCCCACATGTGCTACTATAAAAATAATACATACATACAGTATAAATCTGTATTGTTATAATGTTTACATGCGCTGTGTCTTCCTAATTGGCGGCTTAATAAATAATAACATATACATACATACATGTATAATACTGTATTGTTATAATGTACAGCGTGCTGTGTCCCCTAAGTGTGGCTTCATAATAAAAATAACCTATGACCTACATACTGCTGTATAATCTGTATTGTTATAATGTACATGGCTTGTAAGATAGCCCTAAGTGATAGATATATAAATAAAGCATATATCATAAATACATGTCTATATTTGATATCTAGTTATTAATGTACGAGTGCTGTGTACCCGCTGACAGTGGTGGCCGTTTTTTTTTCTTTAATAAACAATTACATACTGTTAAATAATCTGTATTGTATTATAATGTACAGTGCTGTGTTAACCCAAGTGGTGATATAATAAATAAACCTATACATAGGCATACTGTAATAATCTTATTTATATAATGTACGCGCGTGTCCCAGTAGTGTCGCTATATACATAAACATTATACCATAGGCATACTGTATAATCTGTGAATTGTTTGTATTGTTATAATGTACAGTCATGTTAGCCAAGTGCGTGCTATAGTAAATAAATAAACATATAAATACATAACTGTATAATCTGTATTGTTATACAGTACTAGGAGCTGTGTCCCCAAGGTGGCTGGTGGGGCTATTAAACATATATACATACTGTATAATCTGTATTGTTAAATATGTAGGGGTCATCTGGCTGGTACGCGGCCAGTGTGTGGTGCTATATAAACATATACATACATAATGTATTAATCTGTATTGTTAGTTAATTGCGAGGGGGGGCAATGTGTGACGCCAGTGCGCTATAAATCAATCTATATAACTAATACTTGTATACATCTGTAATTGTTGATAAGGGGGGGGGGTAGGGGGGGGGGGGAATGTCCAGAGCTGTGTCTCCCCAAGTGGCGCTATATAAACAATATACATACTGTTAATCCTAGTATTGTTATAATGTAGGGGCAGAGCTGGGCATCCCTAAGTGCGTACTATATAATATTAATCTTTAAAAGTATTCTTGCTTTGCGTTCTTGGGGGTATGGTAGGGGATAGGTTAAATAAAGATAACAATTTAAGTTAAGATCTAAGATCTCTGTAAAAAAAAAAAACTGTGTTTAAGAATGACACTTCCATATATTATATGAAATTCACCTACCCTCACCTTATATCTATTCCACTACTAGGGGTATATGCAGGCTTCACTCTGGGCTGGTGCATGATGGCTTGCTTTGGGCTGTATATATTACCCTTATGCCGACCACTAGGGTAAGCATGGCTTCAGCTCTGTGGGCTGTTCTGATGCTGGCTTGGTCTAGGAATATATATAATATCTAAAAAAAAATCCCTCCACTAGGGTTAATGGCCGTTCTTCCCTCTGTGCTGTCTGGATGCTTGCGTGGTTGTATATGATAATGTTCGCACCATTAGGGGGCAATGGGCAGGCTTCACTGCTTTGCTGTTTCTGATGGGTGGGCATTGCTTGGTCTGTAATATATTATTGCTATCCAGCCACTAGGGCAATGCTTGCTTCACTCTGTGTGGGCTGTTCTGTTTATGCTTGCTTGGTCCTGTATATATATCTACTTGCCACGCAGCTAGTGGGCAATGTGGCAGGCTTTCAGGCTCTGTGCTGTTCTGATGGGTCTTAGCTTTGTCTGTTCGATATATATCTATCATCCACCTTACTAGGGCACTGGCAGTGGCTTGCGACTCTGTTCTGTTGGCTGATGGCTTGCTTGGTCTGTATATATACGTCTATCGCAAGCTCACATAGGGGCAATGGCAGGCATTCATCGCCTCTGTGTCTGTTCCGATGCCTTGCTTGGTCTGTATATTATATTCTTACTTCTCAGCACTAGGGTAATGGCAGTGGCTTCACTCTCTGGGACTGTTCGCAGATGCTTGCCTTGTTATCTGTAATATTATACCCTATCGACGGCAGCTATTGCGGGTAATGCAGGCTTCGACTCGTGCGTTCTGATTCTTCCTGTCGTATATATACCTATCCATCCACTATGGGGCACTGGCATGCTTCACTCTGTGCTGTTCTGAATGCTTGCTTAGGTCTTGTATATATGTCTATCGCAGCGGTGCGGACTAGGGGCACTGCAGGCGGCTTCACAACTGTGCTGTCTGATGCTTGCTTGGTGCTGATATATACCTATCCACCAGTCTAGGTGGGGCACTGGGCAGGGCTATCATCTCTCTGTGCTGTTCTGATGCTTGCTTGTCTGTATAGTTCCCAAATAACCTCTTGCAAAGCAGGAATAAGGTTGCCTAAACATTATATAGAGGGGGGCAATTTAAAAAGCCATAAAAAGCACTATAAACCTCGCAGGACAGTCCATTGAGGGCAGTTGTTGAAGTGCAGTCCCATCTCTGCTATGGTGTGTCTCGCTTTAAGTCGTGGTTGTGAGGTGGTTCCACTGGGACGTTTGCGCTGTTTATAATGCCTTACAGCTTGCATCCAAAGGGATAACTAATATGAAGTGTCCCTCTCTGGGCTTTTAAAAAATGAATGATTCAAACAACTTTCCCTGTCCTCTGTAACAGGAAGTGACATTGTGTTTCATTAAAGTGAATTGTTGGAACAAAGGTTAAACCCTTCGATAACACAGATAGTTGTAATTCAGACAATTTGTTTGTAGTAAGGTCTATCACATTTATTTGTTCCCCTTCTGCCATCTGTTCCTCCTCCTCATCATATACCCTCTTGTGACCCGGTCCTCTCCTTCCTCCCCGTCTGACCCGCTTGTGGACATAGTCCCCTGTACTTTTTT
>JAACNH010008872.1:0-12142 GCA_019447015.1 Hymenochirus boettgeri
TCCCTACTAAAGATACATGTATATTAATATAGGTATTGGGGGTTGTGCCTAGACATTACTCCTCTTACTATCCAATATGATACCATGGTCCTCTGGAAAGGGGTGTCATCGGCATGGTTCAGTGATAGAAATTGTAAGGAGTAGAAATGTCTCTGTCAGTGATACGGTAATTAATATCTTGTATATTTTCTATGTGACAAGATGTTATGCAAATATTGGAAACTCTGTAATATATGAGTGCTGCCTCTGACCTGATGGAGGGGGGTGTTATAGGCCCTTGAAGCGTTTCAACTCAATACTGCTGTTACGATGGCCATACATATGAACGATAATGGGTAAACCCGTTGGTGAACGATGAGATTTACCTATTATCATTCATGTGTGAGGGATATTCCTGACTGATCCGGCGTGCAATGATGCCATAGTAGGTGCCATAGTAGGGGGGGATCCCTGTATTGAATCGGCCAGTGTTCCGTGTGTGCTGCTCCCACACATGTGTGCCGACAGACACACATGCTGTGGGATCGCATGTGTATGGCAGCTTTAGTCCTTAAAAAAAGTATCACGTCGTATTTTTTACTATATAATATTGGACTAATGGCACTAAATAATTTTCTTTTTATTTATTATTTATATAAGAAAAAAAAAATACATATATACTGTTTTTCAAACTACAGAATATTATATAAATCATACTATTGGTTGGAAGCTCAATTGGCTTGGGATCTTAGGCTGGGTACACCCAGCCAATATTTTCAGCCGCCGACCGATCCAGGCACTTTCGGTCGATCGGCCGAAATATCACTGGTGTGGGGCCACGACCGTCATCGATTTTCGTTCTGCCAAATCGGCTGAACGAACGTTCAGACGTGTCTGTAAATTCCGATCGATCGTGCGGTTCCCAATGGGACTGCACAATCGATCGATCGCATATTCAGCGCGGACGAATTTGCAGCGACCGACGGACATTTGTCCCGGCCGACGCGCTCACTCGTAGCGAGCGCGTTGGCTGGGAACAAAAGTCCCTCCATGTGTACCCAGCCTTATTGTGCATACAAATCCATAGGCTGTGAACACAATTTTCACATCAGATTGCTGCTGATATTTTGATGTGACTAATCCTGTTGCCATTTAAAACCAGGTGTTCAAGTTAAAAAAAAAAAAGTTAGAAAAGTTTGTGTGAAAGTTTTTTGCTGATATTTATTTACCACAAATGTTGGTCGATCAGGGTGAAATGTCAGGCCACGTGTACACAGCCTACAGAGTTAACCTTAGAATTTTGGAAAAGAAAAAAGATAGGGTGCTGGAAAGCGTTCAAAATGGAGCATATTCAAAGCTGAAAATCTAGAAATTCCTAGAATAATAAATGTATTATGTGCATTAAAACTCTAATGTTTAAGGTTGCACAAGGTTATCTAAGGGTTGGCTTGTATATTTTCATGGTCACAGAACAATGGGTGGTACATTATTTATATATAATAACTCATGTGATCGTATTCAATAGTTAGTGGTCATTTTAAGGTAAAAACACATTTAACATATTAAAACATCTGCTGTTAATCGTGGGCACAAATAAGGCTCAAGTCAGTTAACTTTACTTAGTCAGCTGCTCCCCGGAGCCACTTCCTAATATACCAAGAGCAATGGATTAGGCTATTTTCTTTTTTTTTTTTTGCATGAATGAATAACTCACAAGCTGTATTGGTCGGTTCCCCCTCCTCTACCCCTTGAATCAATTACAATCATGAACGGTAGAACAAATATTCTTAGGGAACACGCATACTCTTGCCACAATGAAAAATACATAACTTCTTGTGTATTGTGAAAAAATCAATCATAGACAAAAAAGATTGTTTTATATTCTGCTTCTCCTTTGCTGTCTATGTTCAGTCCTTGATGGATATAGATGTACTTTATTTTTAGTATAGTGTAAAATTAATTCCTCATCATTTTATTACAGTGTATTCATATATGTTTTATATATATATTTAAGCAAAAAGTCTGGCACTGTCCAGGAAATTATGAGGTGTGCAGAATTTAATTACGGTACCCATGCTGTCCAGTCACAGATTTAACTCTTCCTTTTGTACAACTTTGCAGGTACCCTTTTTCCATTTTAATCAGTTACCCCTGGGGCAACTATATTAATGGTCCAGTCATTCAGAATATTGGCTCTTTTTTGATGTAGTTAGGATGTACTTCTGTTACAGATGCGATTCTAGGAGTTAACATGGAACAGTGGGGAAACAAGCACTATTATGAAAGGCATGAATTTAAATTAATTTTATCTGTAGAAACTTATATGGGTGACATTAGATCTGTTTAAACATTTCACCCTGTCATGAGACAATATTAGGCTTACAGGGAGATTCAATAAAAGTTCTTATCGGGTGGTCTCCCACGCTCCCGCAAGACCACCCAATCTCCCGAATCTCCTCCCGTTATGCACCCTTTTTGCTACCACACACACCCCCAGACTGTCCAAGCCATGCCCCGTAATGCCCATAACCCTGCCTCCCCCATTCCTAGCATGCCTGCCCTGCCCACTGTGTGATGTCACACAGCGTCGCCACGTACCCTCTCCCACCCTGCCCGGTAGCACGAAGTGGAAGGGTGGGATGTCTCCTTGGATGCAAGAAGACATGCTGAGAGTTGCCGTTTCTAAACATCTGGAGTGCCAAGGTTCGACACTACTGATACTGGACTATCTGTAGGTTACATATTACAGACACGTAGACTACGTGTTCTGTGGAACGTAGAACACTCTTAGGTTAAATTGGTATTTTGTAACATCACTCACTCTTACATAATATGAAAGACAGAGTGCCATGATTTGCCCTGATTAAAGTGGATTGCAGTATAGAGGAAGATACATCTGTTGAACCTGCATTTTGTTTGGTTCAACAGAAGAGAGGGGGTATAATAACTGCATGAATATATGTAATATAACCTGCATAGACACTCCCTGCCAGAGAATGTTCTGGCCTATCCTTTTAAAACAGACAGCGTGGAGAAATGGCAAACAATAGAAGTGAATCTTCCAGGAAAATATCTAGTTAGTATTTAAACAAGTAAAGCAGTATGGGGGAGGGGTGATTTAGTAAAAGTGAAGCTCGAAAAAGAAAAAGGAACCCGTTTTTATAGAAACATATGCTCGATCTAACTCTTCCAACAAACTGGGCATGTGCAAAATTTCTTTGTACATTTTTTTAAAAAAACATTTGTGCAACCATTTATATGATGACCTATCAAAGAATTATTTGGATAATATCGTAATTATAAAAAGATATTAGACGTCATTAAGAGTTCTCTGACTCCAAGATTCTTCCTACTATTTGGATCACTTGTATTATGTATTAATGTATGCAATACTGTGCATTGGTATTGAATGTAATCCTAAAATAACCCACATTAAGATAAATTAAAAAAAAAATTCTATAAAATGGACTTTGTGCATATTAAACGAAAGAACAGACTTTATATTATTTCAGACAGGCCAGCAATATGTATTGCCATCTGTGTATGTCCTTACACACTTCTTTTTGTGTCCACATCAACAACAGCCAGACAACAAGGACCTTTTGTACATCCCTTTTATACAGCTGGAATATCTGTTTTAGGATTTTTCTTCTATCTTGTTTTTTTTTTCTAGAGAACTCACTAAAATGATCAAAACAAAATACTCAAGCACCTGATACAACGTATCTTTGCATCATTTTGAAATACAAATATTGTTTCAGATCAGTTAAAATATGTCCCACTAGAAACTACACTATTTAAAGGGAAATGGTCATATCTGCAACACCATGAGAATTGGGGCCCCAAACAACTTGTACCAGAAAAAAGAAAAAGTCAATTGATATTTGCCCAAAGGATCCTGGAAATTTAAGTCATTCATCAGATGTAGGGAGACATGTTGTCAATGTACGAACAGAAGGGCCTGCGCTATCAATCCTTGGCATATGAATAAGAGGCTGCGCTATGCAATCCTGGCATATGAATAGAAGGTTGCGCTATGCAATCCTTGGCCTATGAATAGAGAGGCTGCGCTATGCAATCCTTGGCCTATGAATAGAGAGGCTGCGCTATGCAATCCTTGGCCTATGAATAGAGTGTGCGCTATGCAATCCTTGGCCTAAGATAGAGAGGTTGCGCTATGCAATCTTGGCCTATGAATAGAGAGGTTGCGCTATGCAATCCTGGCCTATGAATAAGAGAGGTTGCGCTATGCAATCCTTGGCCTATGAATAGAGAGTTCGCTATGCAATCCTGGCATATAATAGAGAGGTTGCGCTATGCATCCTTGCTATGAATAGAGAGTTGCGCTATGCAATCCTTGGCATATGAATAGAGAGGCTGCGCTATGCAATCCTTGGCCTATGAATAGAGAGGGTTGCGCTATGCAATCCTGGCCTAGAATGAGAGGCTGCGCGCTATGCAATCCTTGGCATATGAATAGAGAGGTTGCGCTATGCAACTCCTGGCATATGAATACAGAGGTTGCGCTATGCAATCCTTGGCATATGAATAGAGGTCGCGCTCTATGCAATCCTTGGCATATGAATAGAGAGGCTGCTCTATGCAATCCTTGGCATATGAATAGAGAGGCTGCTCTATGCAATCCTTGGCATATGGAATAGAGAGGCGCTCTATGCAATCCTTGCATATGAATAGAGAGGCTGCTCTATGCAATCCTTGGCATATGAATAGAGAGGCTGCTATCAATCCTGGCATATGAATAGGAGGCTGCCTATGCATCCTTGGCATATGAATAGAGAGGCTGCCGCTATGCAATCCTTGGCATATGAATAGAGAGGTTCGCTATCATCCTGGCTATAATAAGAGGTTGCGCAGCAATCCTTGGCCTAGAATAGAGAGTGCTTTCTATGCAATCCTTGCTGTCATAATATGAATAGAGAGGCTTCTCTATGCAATCCTGGACATAATGAATAGAGAGGTTGCGCTACGCAATCCTTGGCCTATGAATAGAGAGGCTGCGCTATGCAATCCTTGGCCTATGAATAGAGAGGCGCTTTATGCAATCCTTGCATATGAATAGAGAGGCTGCTCTATGCAATCCTTGGCATATGAATAGAGAGGCTGCTCTATCAATCCTGGCATATGAATAGAGAGGCTGCTTTAGCAATCCTTGGCATATGAATAGAGAGGCTGCTCTATGCATCCTTGGCCTATGAATAGAGAGGCTGCGCTATGCAATCCTTGGCATATAAGAAGAGGCTGCTCTATGCAATCCTTGGCATATGAATGAGAGGCTGCGCTATGCAATCCTTGGCTATAATAGAGAGGCTGCTTTTATGCATCCTGGCATTGAATGACGGCTGCTTTATGCAATCCTTGGCATATGAATAGAGAGGGTGCTCTATGCAATCCTTGGCATATGAATAGAGGGCTGCTCTATGCAATCACTTGGCATATGAATGAGAGGCTGCTCTATGCAATCCTTGGCATATGAATAGAGAGGCTGCGCTATGCAATCCTTGGCCTATGAATAGAGAGGCTGCGCTATCAATCCTGGCCTATGAATAGAGAGGCTGCGCTATCAATCCTTGGCCTATGAAAGAGAGGCGCGCTATGCAATCCTTGGCATATGAATAGAGAGGCTGCTCTATGCAATCCTTGGCATATGAATAGAGAGGCTGCGCTATGCAATCCTTGGCCTATGAATAGAGAGGCTGCTCTATGCAATGCTGGCATATGAATAGAGAGGCTGCGCTATGCAATCCTTGGCCTATGAATAGAGAGGCTGCTCTATGCAATCCTGGCCTATGAATAGAGACGCTGCGCTATGCAATCCTTGGCCTATGAATAGAGAGGCTGCTTTATCAATCCTTGGCATATGAATAGAGAGGCTGCTCTATGCAATCCTTGGCATATGAATAGAGAGGCTGCTCTATGCAATCCTTGGCATATGAATAGAGAGGCTGCTCTATGCAATCCTTGGCATATGAATAGAGAGGCTGCGCTATGCAATCCTTGGCATATGAATAGAGAGGCTGCGCTATGCAATCCTTGGAACATAATAGAGGTTCGCTAATGCAATCCTTGAATCTCCTTGAATTTATTGATCTCCATAAGCAAAAATGGTTCTCCAGAAGGTTTTCCCATCTTCCAATAACCAGTGCACTATGTGGCCTTAGTCATGTGACATTCCCATGAACAAACACTTGAGACTGTTTCTGTAACTTGTTAACCTCTAATAAAACAACACTTCCAGAGTCATGGAGCTGCAATTAATACCAGGAGACTCCCTGAACTTCAGGAGAGGTGGGATGCCTTAACAACACCGTACACCCTAACATCAAACAGAAACAGGTACACACACCGACTGACACACACACCTCAAACCCAAGCTACCCTTCTGTTTCCATGACACCATACCTAAACCATCAAAAAGTTGGTTTTACAGTCATAAACACAAAAACATACCCCTTCCCTCACAAAGATACAGGTACACATACCTACTGATATAACCCCAACACCCAACACATCCTTCTGTTTCCATGGCAACCCACACACAATAATAAATGTATTTAATCAGAATGAATTATGAAATTTAATGTCCTCTTTCAAACCCTAGCAAGTTATTGGGTTTTAACCTGTTGCAGAGACACACATTCCTTTCCAAAATGCACTTTCAAGCCAAATTTAAAGTTTATACTTCTCTCGTTTTATCTTACAATCCCCATGCAGTCAGTCACCCAGCAGCCTTGTTGTTCTATAAAAATAGGAGCGACCAGGACCCCCCCCCCCCCCCACACACACACACACGTCAGAAGACAAACAGGGTTTTATTTCTACAAACAGGTTCTTATTGTTTAAAATGGTGTTAATTTTGCCCCAACCAATCAGATGTTAGCTTTCAAATGTTAAATAAGATCTGATTGGTTGGGGCAGAATTAGCACCATTTAAACGATAAGAAATTTTATTGAACTCTCTGAAAGACTGTTTTAGGAAGGATCACAATACAATGTCACAGGGAACTCAAATTGGTTGTTTGTCTTTCGCTACGACCAATAATATTCTAGGGCCTTAGAAAGGAAGAGATATACTTCTTCATTCACAGCTTCTGTCATGAATCAGGAGGAAATCTAATATTACGCTTTCCAGATCTTATTATGCCAATATTCGATAGTAAAAACGATCGTAATATGGTTGGCAAGCATCTACTGTGAAATTAACATGAACATCTGTCATAGAATATAAGTTGGTGTACAAATCACAATAACCTTTTGTAGGTTACATACATCCGAACGATAATGGGTAAATCCCGTTGTTCCACGTGTGTATGGGCTTTTCCCGACCGACAGAGTGCAGACGAATGACCATAGTCGCCACTACGGTCCACTCAGGAAAGATGGAAAATTCTATTGGTCGTTATCCGCTCCCTTTACTTTAGTAAAGCACCATACCGGTATGGGATCGGTTGGGTATGTGTATACGGTTCCCACAGGATGTGTGCCGACGATACCAATGTGATCTGTCGGTACACATGCTATACAAATCGCATGTGTTTGGCCACCTTTAGCCATTAAATCAGGACTGTGCAGTGACCAACTACAGGTTTTCTGAACAAGCCAATTATCACAGCAGGCTACCACTTGACCACACAAGTAATCTGCTGATTATTCAGATTCTGTTTGAACCTTATAAATGTATTCTAGTAGGGGGTTGAAACCTGCGCCTACAAGAGGGGTAAGCTACATGTAAATCTTTTTAGAAGGATAACCGTTTACCATTCCTGCTGACTTGCAGAAAATAAGAATACAATTTATGTGGCTCTCCAAAATAAAGAGCTCATGAATGCATTTAATAAATTTCGAGCCTGCTGGATCATTTGTTCCTGTGTTTCAGTCCAGTAATCAGCTTGCAAGGCTGGAGAGTTTCTCACAAACTGGATCAAACAAGCACAGAACAAAATCTCATGTAATTCCCATTGTGCGGTCTACCATATTTATTACCACACTGTACTCTGTTTTGCATGTTTGGTTTCTCTGTAAGCACTTCATTTTCATCATCTGTTGACTGTATGATTACCGTATATACTCGAGTATAAACCAAGGTTACTCGAGTCTTTTTGTTTCCCCTACCTTGTCCGGCGGCCGTGCGATCCGCATCCTCGCTGCACAGCCTCAGCGCATCCGGATAATGTCACTACCCGGCGCCGCAAAGTGAGAGCGCTGGGTAGTGACATCATCCGGTCGCTGAGGCTGTGGAGTGAGGATGCGGATCGCGTGGCCGCCGGACAAGGTGGAGAAACATTTACCGACTTGCACAGGGACACACAGGGCAAATACATATAAATAGGAGTAAAACCTTTATTTGTGCATACTGTATGCACAAATATAGGAGGATTTACCCCTATTTGCAAGTATTTCCACTTAAGATGTTTGAAAACACAACTCCCAGCATGCTTTATTGGTGGGAGTTGTAGTTTTAAACATCTTAATGGCAAATACTTGCAAATAGGGGTAAATCCTCCTATATTTGTGCATACAGTAGCACAAATAAAGAAGGTTTTACTCTTATTTGTAGTATTTGCAACTTAAGATGTTTGAAAACTACAACTCCCAGCAATAAAGCATGCTGGGAGTTGTAGTTTCCAAACATCTTTAGTGGCAAATACTCCCCCCGGTTTATACTCGAGTCAGTGTGGTTTTCCTCCTTTTTTTATCTAAAACTAGGTACTTCGTGTTTATACTCGGGACATTTATACTCAGTATAACGGTAATTTATTTTATAGGACTGAACATATACACAGCACTTTAAATTATTTAAATCTATTCACATCAGGCCCTGCCCTAAAGAGTTTACAATCTAAGTACCATATCCTACATACACAACCTATCAGTATGGAAAACCGGATGTTCATAGAAAACCCACAGAAGCATAGAAAGAACATACAAACTCAAAGGGAGGATCTGAACCCAGAACATCAGTTCCACTTATTACTTAAAAGGTATCTCCAGCCAAAAATCTTTGAAAAAAATCTACAGAAAATTTTCTTTAGTGTTGGGGACCCTCCAACAACCCTAAACGCTAGGGTTTTAATTTTAAAAGTGCACAGAAATCTTTGTTCCCTCCCCTTGCTTGTATTGCCTTCCGGAATGGAGCAGCAATAGGGGCCAATTGGCTGACTGATAGTTAGCCAATCAGACGTGGCTGGCCGGCTATAAGATAGCCAAAGGAACATTTTAAACTTAAAAACATGGCGTTTAGGGTTGGAGGAGGGGAATGTTTATTTTATTTAAAAAACTAAACGCATTGCTGATGGATCTGGATGGGGGGGGGAAAGAGCCACAGAGCATGCCAGAGTCCTCCAGAAGGACAGGGAAGGGGCAGGGCGATTACACCACAGGCCTCTACTCTTCAGTTTTCTGCATTTTCAGCAACACTGCAGGACAAACTAAGAATCAAGATATAAGGTAAGGATTTGTTACACTGCACATGGGGGGGCCATGTCCACCCCCCAAACTAAAATGTACCACTACTGGTCCCACTGTACAAAAGAAAAAAAATCCTTACCTTCATCCCTGGCTCCTTGTGGTTCTCCTGTTATGTCTCTTTAAAGTGCAGGAAACTGCTGGGTAGGAGCTGTCAGTGCCTCATCCAGTGCCTGTATCTTGGCTACCTCATCAAGGTATGTGGCATGCTCAGTAGAGCCCTTTCCCCCCTCCTCCCTCCCTCCCGATCCCTCTGTGGCTGAAGTTATGTAGCTATAAAACATTGGCACAATGCAGGGGATAATCTCCCCCTCCCTACCCTTTATCCTCTCTCCGACCCTTGTGGCTCCCCCCCCCCCCAACTAATTCATTACTCTAAAAGTGCTGTCAATCTGTACTTACACCTTCTCGTTCCTCCGCGCTGTTCTACAGGGAGGCAGCCACGGCTGTGAGTGCTGCCTCTCAGCCAATCACACCGTGGCTGCTGGTCTGGCCCCCTGCTTGCAGTTCCGCCAGCAGGGATCCGGACCAGAACAGCGGCGATCGAGGAGGTGTATGTACAGATTGACAACGATTTTAGAGTAATTAATATAGAGGTTGGGGGTGGGAGGGTATCCCTGCATTGTGCCAAAAGTTTTTAAAAAGGGTGGACATGCCCTGTAATATTCTCTAATATAGTGTCAATACACAGTTTATGTACCGTAGATTGAAAGCAATGTAAACATGGGTTTAAATAATCTTAAATCCATCTTTATCGAAATATACTATATCATGTGCTTCCAGAAATTATGGTAACCATTACCTCCTGCAATAATCTCAACAAAAGTACCTCTGGGTAATTATTATCACATAAACAACGTAAAGTTTAGAATTAAACTCGGTAAACTTTATGGTATGGTACCTTAGAATATTTTTTAACACCACTTATGTTGTTGGATATGTTGGTAGATGTGGTGCTATCATGCACTTAGGAATGGAGTATTACGAGTACTTAGTAGCCAGTATTTATGGGACAAAGCAGGGCTGTCCTATATAATATAGCTTAACCTAGCCTAGACATTACTCCTCTTACTATCCAATATGATCACCACTCCACTGCTAATCTATTACAGCCTACCGATTCTAGTCACCTTATGTCTCACCCCCATTTCCTCTAGACGTAAGCTCTTTGGGCAGGGTCCTCACTCCATTTGTATCACCCCTACCCACTAAGATACATGTATATTAATATAGGGATTGGGGTTGTGTGGGGCCCTGAATACCTTGTTTTACCCAGGGGCCCCACTGCTAAAGGTCCCTACTAAAGATACATGTACATTAATATAGGGCTTGGGGGTTGTGTGAGGCCCTGAACAAATTGTTTTACCCAGGGGACCCACTGCTAAAGGTCCCCACTAAAGATAAATTTACATTAATATAGGGCTTGGGGGTTGTGTGGGGCCCTGAACAAATTGTTTTACCTAGGGGCCCCACTGCTAAAGATACATGTATATTATAAGGGCCTGGGGGTTGTGTGGGACCCTGAACAAATTGTTTATACCAGGGGCCCCACTGATAAAGGTCCCTACTAAAGATACATGTATATTAATATAGGTATTGGGGGTTGTGCCTAGACATTACTCCTCTTACTATCCAATATGATCACACTCCACTGCTAATCTATTTACAGCCTACCGATTCTAGTCACCTTATGTCTCACCCCCATTTCCTCTAGACTGTAAGCTCTTTGGGCAGGGTCCTCACTCCTATTGTATCACCCCTACCCTACTAAAGATACATGTATATTAATATGGGATGTGGTTGTGTGGGGCCCTGAATACCTTGTTTTACCCAGGGGCCCCACTGCTAAAGGTCCCTACTAAAGATACATGTACATTAATATAGGGCTGGGGGTTGTGTGGAGGCCCTGAACAAATTGTTTTAACCCAGGACCACTGCTAAAGGTCCCCACTAAGATAAATTTACATTAATATAGGGCTTGGGGTTGTGTGGGCCCTGAACAAATTGTTTACCTAGGGCCCCACTGCTAAAGATACTTGTATATTAATATAGGGCCTGGGGGTTGTGTGGGACCCTGAACAAATTGTTTTTACCCGGGGCCCCACTGATAAAGGTCCCTACTAAAGATACATGTATATTAATATAGTATTGGGGGGTGTGCCAGACATTACTCCTCTTACTATCCAATTGATCACACTCCACTGCTAATCTATTTACAGCCTACCGATTCTAGTCCACCTATGCTCACCCCCAGTCCTCTAGACTGTAAGCTCTTTGGGCAGGGTCCTCACCCTATTGTATCACCTCACCTACCCTACTAAAGATACATGTATATTAATATAGGGATTGGGGTTTGTGTGGGGCCCTGACACACCTTGTTTTACCCAGGGGCCCCACTGCTAAAGGTCCCTACTAAATATACATGTACATTAATATAGGTTGGGTTGTGTGAGGCCCTGAACAAATTGTTTTAACCCAGGGACCCCACTGCTAAGGTCCCCACTAAAGATAAATTACATTAATATAGGGCTTGGGGTTTTGTGTGGGGCCCTGAACAAATTGTTTTACCTAGGGGCCCCACTGCTAAAGATACATGTATTTAATATAGGGCCTGGGGGTTGTGTGGGAACCCTGAACAAATTGTTTTACCCAGGGGCCCCACTGATAAAGGTCCCTACTA
>JAACNH010008873.1:0-12142 GCA_019447015.1 Hymenochirus boettgeri
GTAAAACATTTTGTCTGGATTTAAAGCACAAACGTAAAAGGAGAAGCGTTTGGGGGGAATAATAATTCCACAAGGTCCCAAGCCCTTGGGGAGTCTCGTCGGACTTTGGGATCATTTATGAGTGAGATGTAGAAGATTGTAGCAACTGCTTTCTCCAATGTTCTCATTTAAGCACAAAAAAAAAGAAGACAATACAAAGTAAGAAAAACTGTGAAAGATTTTATTTGGGAGATTTTGTCATTTAAACAGAAACCTTTAATAAATATGCATTGTTTTGCGATCTCTGTGTCTTGTTTTCTTTAAGCAACACAGGTATCTCAGTCCTCCCGATAGTTATAGGAGACTCCCGGCTTCTGGGGTTGTCTCCCGCACACACACAAGTCATGAGAAACTCCTACCAACTTCCGGGTAAGGCCAAAGAAATTAGCCAAATGAGGGGGATGGTTGGTTTATGCATATATGGGCAGGGTGAAATCCTTTATATGAAAGGGACATCTTAGAAACTAAAAGGGATCATAGCAGGGAAACTGAATTAATGAGGTGACTAGAGATGGGTTTCTGGTTCGTTTAGAGCCCAGTTCCAATTCAAAACCACTGGTTTCCAAGTTCTGCAGAACTGAGAAGCTTTTTCCAGAATTTATAGTAAAACAGGAAGATATACAGGATGCTGTATAGGCGAATATTGCCAGTAAGGTAAGTGCTTTAATTTGATACATAACATACTGCCTTTATTGTATAGGGTATGTGTTTTATTTCTTTTCACGGTGTCTCCTATTTCTTTCCATTTTAATTCCTTCTGGGCAGCCCCAACAAGGCATAAATAATAACCGGGAGGGTACAGTCCTAAACAGCAATAGGCCTGGGAAACCCAAAATTAAAGTGGTGCTATGGGAAAAAAATAGGACAGACCCTACATAGTCCCTTAACATAACTCAAAATCACTTGTGGCCCAATTGGAATGAATCAAGACTTACAGACCCCTTAAGCTAGCCATACATGAGACAATTTTTCTTTCTGATAGTTAAGTGAATTTGATTCTTTAATGCTTTTACAAATCGATTCCTTTTTTTGCATTAGATCAACCCAAAGTGACCGATATCGAGTGTAGAATAGATCGAATTTTAATCGGTCATGTCTGAAAAATGTATGTTCGATCGCATTAAAAAGCATGCAAACTTGTTGAAATATCAGTTATAAATCACATTAGCAAAGAATCGCATTAATAAAGGAATCACATTCATAAAGGGAATCGCATTAATAAAGGAATCACATTCATAAAGGGAATCGCATTAATAAAGGAATCGCATTTATAAAGGGAATCGCATTAGAAAGAATAATTTTAATAAAGGAGTCTCATTAATACAGGAATCGCATTTATAAAGGGAATCGCATTAATAAAGGAATCGCATTTATAAAGGGAATCGCATTAATAAAGGAATCGCATTTATAAAGGGAATCGCATTAATAAAGAATCGGAAATGCTGTGTGGTTCTGTGTTCAATTCAATTTCAATCAACAGTCAATCATTTTATCTAACAAGTCGATTGAAATGAAAAATGATCTAAGACAAATTGACCCATGTATGGCTAGGTTAACAATCTAAGATATACATCCATAATACAAAACACAAATACTTTACTTATATAGCACAATCAACCAACACACCAACGGGCGTCCCTGATTCCGGCCCTATCATTTAAAAAGTCCTGGTATCACAACGAGGACGAATTCAATAATAGTATATAAAATAAAATATTATATATAAAATAGTTCAGAGTCCCAACAATTGAAAAATGGAACCACCCGTGGTGAGCTCACAGAAGCAAGGATCCTCGGATGACTAATCCAGATAAGTCCCAAGCAATATCCTGTGGTGACTGTGAGTGGAGTCACACAGTATAGGTGACTACAGGGCAAGTAGCATACAGAGAAACCGGGACTTGTATCAAGCCTACAGTTCCCAAAGACGGCCCGCAAGAGTCATCGCTGGACCCACCCATAACCGTAACACACTGACCAGACTGCTCCTATAAAATCTTCACCCGGACCATTCTAGCTCCTGTCACGGCTCCTGAAGTGACTTCTGTAACAGCTCCTCAACAGGGACAACTGATCTCCACTAGAGATGGACCTCCGATACCAGCAGACTGACCAACACGCTTTCGACAAAAGGAATCGCCATATAATTTGCCCGTCTCCTTTTTATACGGTGTACGGTACTTAAAGAAACATATGCCCTACAAATTAACAAGTTGTTAACATACTCAATAACCAAAACCAACGCATTAGTTCAGCATGGCTTTACGGGAGAGACTTTCTAATGGATACACAGGGTTTAATAAATCTCTGGACACTCCTCATAAAGGGTAAAAAAGGCATGGTAACTGTAGATTGCTCAGGCACAGGGGAACACAAACGATTCATCAAAAATTAAATAAAAAGTAACTTTCTACACGTAAACTATTTTCACGCTTCCACATGTATATTTGAGGCAACATTTGGTTACCCTTGAAAGTAGCCTTGAATATACGGTAACCCTGGAAAGTAGCCTCATATTTTCAGTAACCCTTGAAAGTAGCCTCGACTATAAGGTAACCCTCGAAAGTAGCCTCATGTTTTCAGTAACCCTCAAAAGTAATTTCATATTTCCAAACGTTACCAAAAATACGTAAAGTTCCGTATTCAGTTCGAAATGAATCCTAACAGAACTCTGGATCTGGGAGGTCTGATTTGGACACAGTTTCCATCTCTACTGCTCAGTAGTCTGTTACATAGTCTAACCCCAACCGCTTTATTAAAGGCTTCTTTAGAAGCAGCACTTACAACAACTTTAATAAGAAGCATTGCCTGTGCTCTGGCTGAGGAAGCCGTCTCCTCTATTCGCACACACAATTATGGCACTGATGTCAGCAACCACTGCTCTTCCCCCTGCTGCCTCCTCTGTGCACGATTAAGTTCATTCTGATTAATGATCTCAAAAACACTTAGAGATCATTAATATATATAACCCTGTATGAATTCTTAGAATTGTAGTTTGCAAAAATAGGCTGTAGGTTATCCTAGTCTTAAGACTTCAATTAATGGACATCAACGACATTTAATGATGGACTCTGAATTACTTTAGGGGTCCCACTACATTACAGAATCATGAAAACACTCAAAGACCCTTTCATTGTACCGAATATCACAAACTAGACTGGCTAAAGGAACTGAGACAGCTAAAGCTAGCCATACACGGCCAGACGTTCTTCCGATTGGATCTCCAAACAAGTGAAACAACCAGAAATCCAATGGGAAGAACAGCTCGAAGTTTATCACTTTAAGGCTACGATCGGCAACATATGGACTGAAAGATGGAGTCGGCAGAAAATTTTCCACCTGGCCTGATCTTCGTTTTTCCAATAAACCACTGGACAATGTTGTGCGTTTGTTCAGAAAAACGGCATTCACGGGATTTGGGATCGATATTTTAAGAGATCCGATCAATCGTTCGAAATGTATTCCGGAGTGGGAAGGTCTGAGTTAGTAATAGGGCGGAGCTTCCAAGGATGTTAGTAACAGGGCGGGGCTTCCAGGGACGATATTTGGACGGGATTTCAGCCTCGGGAATTTTTCCCTGCTGTCGTGACATTCCCGTCCAAATAGAGACGACTGGCCACCCTGATCCCATGTATAAGTACCCAGGAGCGGATTATTGATATTTCCGTGTATTGGTTGGTTGGGTCGAAGAATCTGGGCGATCGGACATGTCGGTAAATCACTACCAACCAGCCTAATAGATATCTGCACTGGGAATCAAAGACCAATACAACTTTATTCAATTGGCATCTGGTTGCATTATTTGCGTTTCAAGCCTCTCAGAAATAACGTCTGATTGCATTATTTGCGTTTCAAGCCGTTCAACCAGACCGGAAGTAGTGGCTAGACGGCCAATCATCTCCCCTGTAAAATAAAAAAAAAATCCCGCCCACGTTACAGGTCTAACCAATCAGAGATCGACGTTGTGAGCCAATCGCTTGCGTCTCTACAGTCGTCATGGCCGTGTAACCTCGGTTTTGATTGGCTGTGCTGTACGAACCAATCCGCAGCGGCAGTGGGTTGGCGCTTGCGCTGTAGGGTTTTCGCCACGGTTTTACGGTTGTGATTCGGTTCCAGCAGCGGGTTGCAGTCATGTCCCTGCACGGGAAACGGAAGGAGATTTACAAGTACGAGGCGCCATGGACAGTGTACGCCATGAACTGGAGCGTGAGGCCGGACAAGAGGTTCCGCTTGGCCCTGGGGAGCTTTGTGGAGGAATATAACAATAAGGTGAATCATATTATATCTATTATATCCATATAAACTACTACACACTGATATGTAATAATAATATAACAATAAGGTGAATCATATATCTATATTATATCTATTCTATCCATTATATCCATATAACCTACCCCTGTAGTGGATTTCTATGGGAGGAACTGTAAGATTATAGCCTTATAATCTTACAGTTCCAGGAGGAGATGGAAAATAGAAGCCACAAAGGGGTAGGTTATAATAAATAATGCACCCCCAACTGTAAATTAAAGGGATATTAGAAGTCACCTTGGAGTTCCGCGCCCTGTATATAAGGTACTCGGCCTGCGGCCTCGTTCTTTTATATGGTCACGGAACTCCTCGGTGACTTCTAATATCCTTATAATTTACAGTTGGGGGTGCATTATTCACTATATAAACTACTACACACTGATATATAATAATAATATAACAATAAGGTGAATCATATTATATCTACATTATATCTATTCTATCCATTATATCCATATAAACTACTACACACTGATATATAATAATAATATTAATAATACAATAAGGTGAATCATATATCTATATTATATCTATTCTATACATTATATCCATATAAACTACTACACACTGATATATAATAACAATATAAAAATAAGATTCATATATCTCTATTATATCTATATAAACTACTACACATTGATGTAATATAACAATAAGGTTCATACATCAATGTCTATCTAGTATATCAATCTATATATTTATCTATATATCCATATATATCCATAACAGTTTGGTACAGACACACTTTTTTTTTGCCTTCCTCTGGATCAACAGTTAGGCAGGTAAATTAGGGTATTGCTAGATGGGTTGGACTGGATGGATGTATGTCTTTATTCAACCTCAAATACTATACTATATTATTAAGGTTCATATATCCATATCTATCTATCTCCATATATATCCTATCCATATCTATATATATATATACACACACACTACTGCAGCACTGATATGTAGTAATAATAATATAACAATAAGGTGCATATATCCATATATATCTATACCACAGAGCTCTTAGTGTGCCAAGCACAGCAAGCTAAAGTCAGCGTGCCTATTAAAGAACAACTGTAAGGGTTGTACGTAATTTTACCCATAGCAGTTGTTGGGATGCATCACTGGGAGGTACACTGACTCCATTCAGAAAAAGCAATAACCTTTTTTTTATTTTAACCCACCCTTGGGTTACGTCAGACAAAAACTCATTTCTTTTGATTTCAGCTTTCCAATTTTAGGGTTACATTATTGTAGTAGGTGTATTTTAAAATGCATTGTATTTTTAAGCTATATGTATATATATTTTGCTTAGGTGCAATTAGTAGGACTGGATGAAGAGAGTTCTGAATTTATTTGCCGAAACACGTTTGATCACCCATATCCTACTACCAAGCTCATGTGGATACCTGACACAAAAGGGGTTTACCCAGATCTGTTAGCCACCAGTGGAGATTACCTGCGTGTCTGGAGGGTGAGTTTTCAGATGCAACACATGTTTGTTAATTTGCTGAAAGTCGCCTGTATATTATAACAAAGGGCATCATATGGTCAGGGAACTCTAGCTTGAAATTTTAAAATTGAATCTTAAAATTTCCCGCTTAAATTTACTACTTACCTTGAAATGACTATTGTGCTAATAGAGCTATTCCTTAAAGAACATGTAAACTTTGCCAAATCATTCTTTAAAGGGTATCTTTACTCTACTCTAAAAAAAATCACATTTTCGGAAAGTGTACCATTAGACACAGCAAGATCACACTGCTCCAAAAAGTTTTTAAAAAAGATTTTAAATCTAAAGCTGTAGATTCTAAGAAATCATCATTTGAATTCACAGCATTTACAGGGAAAGACCTTTCACTCCAGAAGCAGAAATTATAATATGTGACCCATGCCTGACCTCTTTGCCTGCCTGCTAGCACACTTTCTGCAACATTTAAAAGGGCATGTCCACCCCCAAAACTAAAATTTAACCCATTACTGGCCCCACTCTGTAGTGTATAAAAATCCTTACCTTACATCCCAGCTCCAAATGGTTCTCCTGTAAAGTCCCCCCAAAGTTATAAAAACTGCCCAGCAGGAGCCTGGCCACCAGGGAAATTGTTTCCGCCTCTGAGCTGTCCTCTCAGAGGTTTTTGGCTTGCTCAGAGCAGCCCATCACTCCCTCCCGTTTTGTTCTCCCTCCCTGTAGTGTAAATCCCCTTTCCCACATATTGTGGATAGTTCCCCCAGCCTCAACCGCAATAAAATATTTGTAAGAAAGTACCCCGATCTTAACTTACCTTCCCTCTCTCCTCCGGCGTTCTGAACTGCCGGTAGCCGCGTCTGTGATTGGCTGCCTCTCAGCCAATCACAGACGCAGCTGCCGGTCCGGCCCTCTGCTTGTAGTTCCGTGCAAGCAGAAGGCTGGGCATTGCGGCGGAGGAGAGAGGGAAGGTAAGTAACGATTGGGGGACTTTCTTGAAAATATAATATAACGGTTGGGGCTGGGGGAACTAGCCCTACAACACATCAAAAATTATCAAAAGGGGTGGACATGCCCTTTAAGAAAATCCGCAGAGAAAAGAAAAAAGGGTAAGGGTGGGGGAGATGTGTGAGCAGAGTCTATGGTAAGCCTGTGCAGAGCTTAGCAGACACTACAAGGAGGCAGTGAGTAAGGAAGGGTGGGGGGAATTAGGAGCACTCGCTAAACATTAATAATTTAATAACAAAGCAAGCACAGATAAATATGGGAATACCACCATTTTACTTCGCTTAAATTGTAGTTTCAGAAAATGCAAAGTTGTTTCATTGTGTATAGTGACCCTATAATTAATTCTACAGTAATTAGGATTAATTACCACCAATCTTAAATCTGCTTTTTTTTTCTTCTCTGACCTTCCTATCACCTATCCCCTGTTTTTTTTTTTTTTTTTTAATCTCTGGGAGTTTTATTTTTTAAAGAGGGCGGGCACAGATAGTTAGTAAAGAACTGTCAGTCACCCAGCCCATACCCCTGGCAAACTACATGTAGAAACTATACATGTAGTGTAGAAACTATAAAACAATGTCACTGCATGGCTAATTGATTCAGCATTAAAATCAGGAAAATTAATAAGCATTATCTGTTTCTCTTTGCTCTTTCTGTGCAGATAAACCCAATCCTGCAGTTAGCTGCTGTCTGTGTTAGTTAAGTCCCAATGTAGCACTGTACCTAAAGAAATCAATTACAAAGGCCCCTTCAAACCCCCCCCCCATCACACACACATAAACTCCTACAGCTAAAAGAACCTTACTTGATTCAAGCAATGATTACAGCTTCCAGTGCTGCTTACCTTCCCATAGCAAAGCAGTTTTACTTTCAAAGCAGTACACACAAAATCACTGGTATGCTATTGGCTGTAGTGAGGCATAGATCACCTCCACTGCACATGCTCCACACTCTAGCTGTGCCTCAGTTTTGGGAGGGGGTGGATACATAGAGAGGAGACATGCATACTAACTAGGAGTGAGCTGAACAGGACATGAGGAGATCTAGTGACAGAGCACTGAGAGCTAAAAGGGATCACGTTCCTGACAGCACTAAAAATATAGAAAAGGATAAAGGCAAGTCATTTTTTCAGTTTAGTGTCCCTTTAAAGCTGGGTAAACTCTTTAACAAAAAAGGGATGATTCTGTCGCCCCTTTATCGTTGGTGTGCACCGCAGTTCGACTGTTCCCTTTGCCGACTAATGGTCACTGGCAGCTTCGGGATCGCTTGGAACTGCCCGAAAATTTCCCTCTGGCAAGTTTGGCTCCCTGTATGAAAGTATAGAGTCGGCTGTTGATAAATGAAATGTTCAGTCCCAAACATTCTCTCTGTACTGTGTGTGCCACCTTTTGGCATATCTGCAGTCAGTCTAGATAACTGTGGTGGTTCCTTCTTAATGCCAGCAGCTTATTAGCATCCACACTCACGTGGGAAAACTTCCTGTGCTCATCAGCTGATTCTGCAGAATTGAAATTGAAATGTAACACTTTTTAAGGTTTCAACAAACTGATTTCCATAGAACAATGTCATCTTGCAAAGATTTTTTGCCACCAGCTCTGTTTGTTATTGTGCCATTGGCTATACATATATCTTAGTGATTTCACTTGTGTCCTTGCTACAGGTAGGTGAAACTGAGACACGTCTGGAATGTTTGCTAAACAACAACAAGAACTCCGATTTCTGTGCCCCCCTCACCTCATTTGACTGGAATGAAGTGGATCCTAACCTGCTTGGTAAGACCGTGGGAATACATGTCTTTTCATACAAATTGCTTTGAATTTAAAGGAACAATTGGGTATGTGATAATGCAAACAAGTCTAGAAGTGTTTTCCACTGAACACTGTACTACCCCCGTAATGGAATGAGGAAGTCTGTTTTTTTTTTTTTCCTTGTTCTTGTTTACTTTTAACTTGTGCTTTTTTTTTTTACAAAGTTACAATTATGCACGCTAGAGAAAAGGCGTTTGCGTGGGGATATGATCACCTAAAAGGAAAACTATTGTGTGTATAAAGTTTATTTAAAAGACAGTTAAACTGTAAAGTCCTTAGTACAGGAATATAGGACTGGGAAAGCCTAACTCCCAGTATTATTTCTGTGAGGAGCACCAGCCCAAAGAAAACTGATTCTGCCAGTCTTCCTCCTGGCTTCAGCGCTATCTTTAATACAGGAAAAGTCCAGGATAAAACTGGGCAACGAAAATTGTTGTGCTGTGGCTCCTCAGCGATATGATATTGTGAAGTAGGAATATTCAATCTGACCTCCCTGCCCCAGGTACTTTCCATTTTTAAACAGTTAACTTGTAGAGTATTGTTATCCTTTAAGGGCCATACAATAAAATGTCTGCAGCATTTTTAACCAATAGAAAAAAAAAAAAAGACTGGATAAACAGAAGAAAAAAGAATGTTGCATGTTACTGTTTTTTTTTTCTGTTGCCGGCTTTCTACTAATGAGTTGCACATACACATTTCTCATTAATTGCAGTGAGCTTTCCTAGAGTAATTCGTATTTGCCCCAGTGTGTACAAAACATACGTAAAAATGAAGTATTGTTTGAGGTACGCCCACAGGGCTTAAACGCAATTCAGACAGGCTATTGCTTAAAGTGATATTTTATTTTACACAGGACATGTTTTATCAAGTGTCGATAAAGGACCCCATCTGAAACATGTTGTGTGTAAAATAAAATATCACTTTAAGCAATATCCTGTGTGAATTGCGTTTAAGCCCTGTGGGCGTACCTCAAACAATACTTGATTTTTGCATAACTCGATGGTGTGGGGCAGAACATATGAGGTTACATCAAAGGCAGCTATAAAGCAAAGTGGACCTGGACTTACCTGTTTGTACAAAACCTACCTTTTGTCCTTAAAATAAAGTTTAGGGGAGGTATAAGGAGCACAGAAACTCCTTGTAAACATCAATATAATAAAAAATATCAAACAAATGTAGTAATATTAACATACCTCTTGCTTACTCCCTTCACCCTATATGATAGTATTTACATGTCCAGATAGGTTGTCGAAAATATGTACATAGTGGCAGTTAGGCCTTAAAATAGTGTACGTATTTCTGATTTGGTCTCTCTAATGAAAGTCAGTGTGGCTAGAGTTATTGAATACTGTTTCTTTTTTGATTCATAAAAGCTTTTTGTACCTTTAGGCACATCGAGTATTGATACCACTTGCACCATTTGGGGTCTTGAAACTGGCCAGGTCCTTGGCAGGGTAAATTTGGTGTCTGGGCATGTGAAAACACAGCTGATTGCCCATGATAAAGAGGTAAGAAATCTTCGGTTTACTAGTAGAAAGCCTAAAAAACACAACATTCATGAAATTATAAGTTTAAAGGAATAGTTCACTTTAATGTATTGATTGAAGACCGGGAGGTTAAGGAGCTATGCCTTACCTCCCGTCCTTCAATCGATATCTCAGGAGCCAGGGACGAAGAAAGAAGAAACTTACAGCACTGAAAATTCCCGACCGCTTCCTGGTTCTAATCCACCATAGCGTGCATGTGTGCTATATAGTTAATTATAACCAGGAAGCGGTCAGGACCTGTCAATTTTGCTGTGGTGGATTGCTTGAAAGGTAAGTTTTTTTTTTTCCTATCTTCATCCTTAGCTCCTGAGATATTGATTATAGAACGAGAGGTAAGGCATAGCTCCTTAACCTCCCAGTCTTCAATCAATACATTAAAGAAATAGTTAACATTTCAAGTGAACTATTCCTTTAAGGTCAACTAAAGCCTCGGAACAACAATCATTCAGAAGGCAGAGCACCTTGATCTAAAATTGTTAATTTGTGTCTTACCTTTCATTTTAAAGCGGGGAACTGGGAAATTGACCTTACTAGCATGGGTTTTATTTTCCAACATTGCAATATCGCACAGTGTGGTCTTTGACCATTGTGTTTTCTGCTCATGCCCAGTGGTAAGCTACTGTAGGAATTTGTTATGCCAATTAGTAGTCTCTAGAAAATCCTTTTACAGTTCATATTAGGCAAGGGACCAGGTGATTGAAGTCAGGAGGTGTGGCCAGTCACTGGTCATAGATACATCCAGTTCATCAGAGGGTTACATTTACTATGATTTTTTTTATGGAGTTACATTTTACATTTTAGTATAACATTTTTGCTTTAGTTCCCCTTTAAAGGCTCAATGCTACTCTTTTTTTATTTGTTTTATTGGCCACGTATTGAATCCATATGTTTACCTGGTCGGTAAACATAGGGAGCTGCATTGATGTCAGGTGCTTCTACTAGATGATCCTTGATTTTTATAGGCTGCGTGAACCTACACGTGAATAATGCACATGGGTGTCGCCAGGAACAGTGTGTGTGGTGATCTCTCACAGGGTACAAAAGCCTGGAACTTTGTGCAATGAATGGAATATCTTCACTTGTATCCTGTTTGAGCCATGGTGTTACCAATAGAGTTACCTTTACATGATCCTGCACACATGCTCTTGCATTGCCAGTTTTTGTACAGTGACTTTTTTCATAGCGTGTTCTATTTGTCATCTTCCTGTGAAAGGTATATGACATTGCATTCAGTCGTGCCGGAGGTGGCCGAGATATGTTCGCCTCTGTAGGGGCAGATGGCTCGGTTCGGATGTTTGATCTGCGTCACCTGGAGCACAGCACAATAATCTATGAAGACCCCCAGCATCATCCTTTGCTTCGACTGTGCTGGAACAAGCAGGATCCGAATTACCTAGCCACCATGGCCATGGATGGAATGGAGGTGAGCACAGGGAGTTCCATAGCACAGGCATGTGTGCAATAATAATGCAGTAAACAGATCTGAGAGTATATATGGGGGTTCTGTGCAGCTTTTGCAGCAGGGTTTATTCGACTTGTTGATATAATGACAGACCTGGCTGGAATTGAATGGTATTCAATAAGGATTTGGAGTGACCTGCTAATTCAAAGTAAATGTCTTTGTTTTCTTAAAGGTGGTGATTTTGGATGTACGAGTCCCATGCACCCCAGTAGCTCGACTGAACAACCATCGTGCTTGTGTCAATGGTATTGCATGGGCACCACATTCATCTTGTCATATCTGTACTGCAGGTAAGAGATTTGCTACTGATGTTACCACTAAGTGTTATTACTTCCATTACTTACCATTTAGCATTGTTGTTTATATTCCCTACGTTGATAGGTATTTTGCCAGGCAGATTCAACAGTATCAAGCGTAATGTTTGAGAGCTGTCCACAGACCTTAGAAAGACTCCTGTGTATCATGAAGGATGTCATACATGTTCTGACATGGGGTTCTTGGATGTCATACATGT
>JAACNH010008874.1:0-12139 GCA_019447015.1 Hymenochirus boettgeri
GAAGGGTGGATAGATTGGCTTTTCATTGAAATTGGATGTGTGGAAGTGTGAATAGATTGTCTTCTCATTGTACTTTAGTGGGGAAGGGTGGATAGATTGGCCTTTCATTGTACTTGGATATGGTGAAGGGTGTATAGATTGTCTTCTCATTGTACTTGAGTGGGGAAGGGTGGATAGATTGACTTTTCATTGAAATTGAATATGGGGAAGGGTGGATAGATTGGCATCTCATTGTACTTGGATGTTGGGAAGGGTGGATAGATTGGCATCTCATTGTTCTTGGATGTGGGGAAGTGTGGATAGATTGTTATCTCATTGTACTTGGATGTGGTGACGGGTGGATACATTGTCTTCTCATTGTACTTTAGTGGTGAAGCGTAGATAAATTGTCTTCTCATTGTACTTGGATGTGGGGAAGTGTGGATAGATTGTCTTCTCATTGTACTTGGATGTGGGGAAGGGAGGATAGATTGTCTTCTCATTGTACTTTAGTGGGGAAGGGTGGATAGATTGTCTTCTCATTGTACTTGAGTGGGGAAGTGTGGATAGATTGGCTTTTCATTGTAATTGGATGTGTGGAAGTGTGAATAGATTGTCTTCTCATTGTACTTGGGCATAGGAAAGCGTGGATAGATTGTCTTCTCATTGTACTTGGGTGTGGGGAAGTGTGGATAGATTGTCCTCTCATTGAACTTTGATGTGGGGGAGGGTGGATAAATTGGCTTCTTGTTGTACTTGGATGTGGGCAAGTGTAGATAGATTGTTTTCTTAATGTACCTGGATGTGGGGAAGTGTGGATAGATTGTCTTCTCATTGTACTTGGATGTGGGGAAGGGTGGATAGATTGTCTTCTCATTGTACAGATCAGAGTGAGAACAGGTGAGATCAACATGAACAGTGTGAACAGAAGAGTGTGAACGAGTGTGAGAACAGAGTGAGAACAGAGTTGTAAGAACAGAGTGGAGAACAGGAGTGTGAACAGAGGGAAGAAAAGAGTGAAGAGTATGAACAAGTGTGCACGGTGAGATCAGAGTGAGATTTCGGTGTGAGAACAGAGTGAGAACAGAGTAGAGAACAGGCTGAACAGAGTGAGAACAGAGTGTGAACAGCGTGAGAACAGAGTGTGAACAGAGTAAGAAACAGAGTGTGAACAGTGTGAACAGAGTGAGATCAGAGTGAGAACAGAGTGAGAGAGTCAGAGTGGGTGAACAGTAAGTGTGAACAGAGTGAGATCAGAGTGAGAACAGAGTGAGAACAGGTGAAAGTGTGAAACAGAGTGAGATCAAGAGTGTGAACAGTGTGAACAGTAGTGAACAGAGTGAGAACAGAGTGAGAACAGAGTGTGAACAGAGTGAGAACAGAGTGTGAACAGAGTAAGAACAGAGTAAGAACAGGTGTGAACAGACGTGAGTAAAGAGTTGAAACAGAGTAAGACAGATGATGAACAGTTGAACAGGGGGAGATGAGAAACAGAGTGTGAACAGAGTGAGAACAGATTGTGAACAGAGTAAAGGAAACAGAGTGTGACAGTGTGAACAGAGTGAGATAGAGTGAGAACGAGTGAGTCAGAGTGTGAACAGTGTGAACAGTGTGAAGAGTGAGATTCAGAGGAGAACAGAGTGAGAAACAGAGTGTGAACAGAGTAAGAAACAGAGTATGAACAGTGTGAACAGAGTTGCAGTGAACAGAGTATGAACAGAGTGGTGAACGAGTGAGACAGAGTGAGATCAGAGTGAGAAAAGAGAGAGCAGAGTGTGAACAGAGTGAGAACAGAGTGTGAACAGAAGTAACAAACAGAGTATGAACAGTGTGAACAGAGTGAGATCAGAGTGAGAAAAGGAGAACAGGTGGAACAGAGTAAGAACAGAGTATGAACAGTGTGAACAGATTATGACAGGTGAACAGAGTGATGAACAGAGTGTGAACAGAGTGTGAACAGATGTGAACAGAGTGAGATTGAGGTGAGAGCAGAGTGTGAACAGAGTGAGAAAATCTACCTGAAAAGGCGTTTTTCATATAGTGGGGTAGGGCTGTATATTCTCTTACCTTCTCTGTGGGGATCATTCACAGCAGGAGGGCGAGGGACTCCTGTCTCTGTTCTGTCACTGAAGTGAGGCTGTGCCCGCCGCAGTGACGGGAAGAGCACCCTTGGAATGTCAAAGTCAGCTTCCCACCCATAACTTTTTGGTCAGTAATTTCATTATATCTTGGGCTGCAGAGCACATAGAGAGGTGGTGTGGTGCATTTTTAAAGGGAGATAACTGTCCTTTCATTTTTGGAGTTCCCCTTTAAGAGAATCAGCAGAGAAAAATAAGGAGGGTAGGGAGGGGAGATGCTGAGTCTGTGCACTACAGCCTCATCATTGTATTACACTACAAGAAGGCAGGGATAATGGAGGGGGTAGAGATTAAGGAGAATTTACTCAACATTAATAATTTACTGACAACAGAGGGTACATATAAATATGTGATTACCCACATACTTACTTCTCTCAAAATTGTTGTTTGAACTATTATGTGAATATAGTGACCCTTTAACATCACAAAATCCCATATTAGCGTTTTGACTAGGGGCGAATTTATAACGGGGGCAACTTAACCCACATTGTTTTTTTTTTGCAATGGTGAAATTTGGCATTAACATCACCAAAAAGGGAGCGTTAAGTAAAAAAAAAAAATCTATGGCAAGTTTTGCTAAATGTTGGTTGTGACTTTGTAAAACATTGTTTCCCTTTTTTTTTTGTGACAAATGTAAAAATTTAACCCTCAGGACTTCACCACCCCCTAATTTTTTCACTAATACTATTTTTTGGGTATAAACCCATTGCTGCATTTTTGCCATCATGGTATAAATACCACAATGGTTTTGGCAAGGTGTAAGAAAATGTGTTTGCAATGGTAAAAAGTGTCCAGAAACTGAATTATCGCCTAAAAATTATCATTTTTTGTAATGCTGCTGTTATAAATATGCCCCAGGAGTCTATAATACCTCTGGATTTTTCTGTTATGCTCCAATATTAGATAGTTCATTTTCGTTTATTGGAATCACGACCGTGTCCACTGTTTAACGTGGCCCTGACATGATTGCCCAATCTAGAGCAGGTCAGTGCTTAAAAAGAAAAAAAGATTTTCTATATACACCAATGATATCATCTCGTGTAATTTCAAGTGTATCTGTTACCTTTATCTTCAACACTTCTAATCTTGGGTATTTTCATTACCACTGAAGAACTCACCCATTGTAAAGCCAACAATAGGACCCTCAGCTTCCTCCTCCTGGTCTCCATCAAGCTGAGCTTCTCAATGTGTTCTGTTCCTCGTCGCCCTGTGGATTAACCTGCATGTACGTATAATCACTTTTGGAATCCACCTTCTCCATAGCTGTCTCTTCTCTCCTGCCAAGACTATTAGGTTTACATTGCATTCAAAGCCACCAAGCCTGGGCTATGGAGGAATGGGTGGGAGTCAAAACTGTCCAATTCTGTAGTCTTGATGGTTATCCATTCAAAATATCATCTGTATGACTTGGTTGGCCATTTCCTCCCTTTCAGGATATGGACATTGACACTTCCCTGGAACAATCATCATTCAGTGCAATGAGGGATCAGCTATTGCCTTACTCATTATGGTTATATGGGGCTTCTGGCAGCTGTAGTTTTGTTTTAGCATTTTTAGCTCGGACCTTACCGGACAGTTTAATGAGGAAGTACATCAACTTTCCAGATGCTGGTCTTTGCAGTGTTTGATCACAATGATCCGGCCTATCTGAGTACCAAAGGGAAAAACACTGTGTGTGTGGAGATATTTGCCATATTGACCTCAAAGTGCGGACTATTAGGATGTGTATTTATCCCAAATGTTACAATATATATTCAGACCTGAATAACACAAAAGCTCATTTATTTGCAAACAAAGGCTGAAAATCTCTTTATCTTTAGGTGTATTATTTAGAAAACGTAATGGGGCTATGTTTATCCAGAACTTTTGAAATTAATATATATTAACTAATAACACCAAAAAAAAAAATGTATTGATTTGTAAATGCTGAGCGCCTGCAGTGAGTGAAACGTGCATCTAACATAGTAACAGTAATTGAGGTTGAATAAAGACATACGTCCACAGTCCAACTCATCTCTTTTTAACTTACCTAACAGGTAATCTAGGGAAGGTTGCTGCCTGGTATTGTTGCTACAGATAAGTCTGTTTCTACTAGAACCCCCAAATTTTTCCAATACAGATTCACTTAACACAGAGTTTATAGGGTAGGTGGCACAGGGATTTTAAATCCCAAATGTATCACCTTACATTTATCAACATTGAATCCATCTGCCATTCTATGCTGCCATTTTGATAATCTATCGGTCTTGCTTGCAGACTTGCACATCATGGAAGTTTCCAAAGCTCTGCATAATTTGGTGTCATCAGCAAACACAGAGACCTTGCTCTCAATGCCCCTTCTAAGTCACTTATAAACAATTAAACAGAAGTGGCCCCCAGTACAGAACCTGAGGCACTCGCGTAGAACTTTACCCACATAGATATAGCTCCATTAACCACCACTCTCTGTTTGCAGTCCAATAACCATCTCTATCCATGAACAAATGTTTTCTTCAAGGCCAAACAGTCCTCAGTTTATACATTAGTCGCCTATGTGGCACAGTATCAAAGCTTTTGCAAAATCCAATATACACATCCCCTGCTGTGCCTGAATAACTTCTTACTCACTTCTTCATAAAAACCAAATATACCACATCCACCGCGTGTCTGAATCTAACTTCTTACTCACTTCATCATAAAATCCAAAATACCACATCCACTGCTGTACCTGATCTAACTTCTTACTCACTTCATCATAAAATCCAAATATACCACATCCACCGCTGTGTCTGGAATCTAACTTCTTACTCACTTCATCATAAAATCCAAATATATCACATCCAACGCTGTACCTGAATCTAACTCTTACCACTTCATCATAAAATCCAAATATATCACATCCACCGCGTGTGTCTGAATCTAACTTCTACTCACTTCATCATAAATCCAAATATACCACATCCACTGCTGTACTGAATCTAACTTCTTACTCACTCATCATAAAAATCCAAATATACCACATCCACCGCTGTGTCTGAATCTAACTTCTTACTCACTTCATAAAAATCCAAATATATCACATCCACCGCTGTACCTGAATCTAACTTCTTACTCACTTCATCATAAAATCCAAATTAATCACATCCACCGCTGTACCTGAATCTAACTTCTTACTCACTTCTATCAAATCCAATATACCACATCCACCGCTGTACTGAATCTAACTTCTTACTCACTTCATCATAAAACCAATATATCACATCCACCGCTGTACCTGAATCTAACTTCTACTCGCTCATCATAAAATCCAAATATATCACATCCACCGCTGTACCATGAATCTAACTTCTTACTCACTTCATCATAAAATCCAAATAATCACATCCACCGCTGTGCCTGAATCTAACTTCACATCCACCGCTGTACCTGAATCTAATTTCTTACTCACTTCTCCATAAAATCCAAATATATCACATCTACGCTGTGCCTGAATCCAACTTCTTACTCACTCTTCATAAAAAACAATTAAATTGTCTGGCAGATATATTTCTCATAAATCCATGCTGACTACTACATAAGATGATCTCCGGAGACAAAGGGGCGTATTATAAACGGCCCTTAACCGGCTAAAACATTGCTGCGGCGAAAATAAAGTTTTCGCCAAATTTATAAGACGAAGCACACTGCCACAAAAAGCATTACCACGGTGGGTGGGTGCGGCGGAGTTTATTAACTGAGACAATAGAAACGCATGGGATGCGCATAAAAATGGTTGCATGGGTAAACAAATTGCAAACGCATGCATAATCGCAATTTGCTCGAAATTGCATGATTTCGGTGCATTGCCACGATAAACAATAATTTAAAGGCGCCCATGGCAATCGCATGCACAAATTGAGAGCCATTGCACAAAAATCGCACTAGTGTGGACGAACCCTAAGAGTTTTTCCAACTAGTCCAAGAATTGGGATACCGACACGTATTCTTAGTTATAGACTAATATTAGTTAAGATCTTTTAAGATTGGGTTCCTGGCTAGATGCCACACTAAACAGGCATTCAAGTTGTAATGCTAATCATAACAATGAAAGAGAGTAATGTTGGCTGGCTCCTGGCACTGGTTATAAACTATTGACATGCCTGGTCCATTATTTGCAAATCAACCACAAAAAGATTGCGCCAGGGTTTCTCTGAGGTGGCACAGAGTCCTTAAAGGGCATCTTAGTGGAAAAAAAAATGAACTTTTTTTCTTTTCTTTCCAGTGTTCTATAATTCCCCACAACTCCCAGAGTGTCTTCACTTTTTTCAGATTCCCTCTCTGTCCTGAGATACACCAGTTAGAGAAGTACGTGATTGCATTCCTCTACTCCTACTTGGACTGTGCAATCAAATCCCTGTGACGTGATCCCTCTCCTGCTCTGTAATAAACATAGAGATAGAGCATTAGCCGGGGAAAGAGGTAGCTTTGATGGTAGATATAAGGCTGCACTTGACCCCCCTTCTTAATAGCTTTCACTGATTGATGATGGGTCACAAAGAGAGAGATCGTAAACTGTACTGTTCTCCTTCTTCCGGGTCTCCAGGACAGCTTGTTTCTATTGGCCACTGTGCGTGGGTGTGTTTTTTTCAGGATGTTGAACTTTTAACTCCTACTGCACATGATAAGCTTGTCGGTTAGCCGGAGTTGAGACATGGAGGAGGTAACAGAGGGGAGGGGGAAGGGGGGAGTGCTGCACACAGATCTGACACAATGGTTAAACAGAGTCTGACAAGAGATAGGATTAGGCGGCACAGAGTACATGAATTTAACTTTGCAAAGAAGCAATGTGTTTTTTTCACTATAGATGCCCTTTAAGTCAAGTGACCTTAAGTCAAGTACGGTAAGTATAAAGGAAACCTAGGCTTTCAGGATCCTGTACTTTATTTCAATGGACATAAATGAGCAGGGGTACCTAGCACATAAGAACATGCTGCAGAAGGAGAAACTAAACTCAATAGTTTTAACCCTTAATGTGAAAGCTTTCTTACCCGGAACCTCATGCACTGTAAGATATTACTCCAGTAAGTTGCATTTACGGCCATGAAAGAAGGGATATTTAGCAATGAATGTTTGCAAACTTACCATAATGTACAGTAAAAATCCCTGTTTCATGACTGATGGTGGCAGGATCTCTGTGAGTAATTTGATGTCTGTCTGCATTAGGGACAGGACAGGATGCAGAATCTTTGTTTTAACTGCTTTAGACCATGTCCAGACTTGATCAGCATACACTAAGGGGCCATATTTAAAAAGGAGCACTATTTTCACTGTTTTTTTTTTTATGGCAGACTTTGTTGCATTTTTTTTTTTTACTTTTTCTCATATTTCTAAATAGCCAAATTTTTTTATCATTCATTTTTGCCAAGGTAAACTCTGTAGTTAACATCCCCCAACATGAAGCATTAAGTTTAACAATATGTAACATAGTTTAATGCTAAACTTTTACCAAATTGTGCAATGAATATAACACACGTTTTAAAAAGGAACCATAAACCTCAGGACTATTTTTTAAAATGATGTTAATAAAGATGTTGGGGGATTTTTATCGACACTATGGAAAAAATCTGATTTTTGCGTTATTATAAATTCGCTATGGTTTTAGCCAAGGTTCAACAACAAAAAACAGTGCTTGCTATATGTGGCATTAATTTATAAATTGCGGAAATATATCACTATTAAAAATAACACCAAAAAAATCTACACTTTTAAATAAGTCTTAGACTCCCAACATAAATACTATACTAAATAAATAAATCAACCAACAGACACAATTGCTCTTTTTGCCATATGTTTCTCAAAGAGAGGAAGCAGCAAGGCTGAGTCTGTATGATCTCTGTTTACATACAATCATTTTGTAATTAATACAGCCCTGATAATTACATCAATCAGTCTTGCAGGCTCTGTATAAGAAAATGTTCATTAGCCCAGATGGGAGAAAATGTATTTTCTTTAGTTACTGAGTTTCTGGAAGTTTACACAGTATCCAAGGATTGAAATGGAGTTCATTTAATTATTGTAACTTGGAACTAGTGAAGACTGGAGACATCTTGAAGTTACTCTTGATTTACCAGCACATGCAAGTATTGTTTTCTTACACAAGTTGAAAGCTTTCCGTTTTTCAGTTAGAAGAGGACTATGGGTTAAGTAATTTACTACATAAAGGGGAATGTGGAATGGTCATTCACATCAATATGAGGGTATGCATACCTGTCAATTATTAATTCTGTATGAATTCTGGAACTTATAAATCTAATATCTACAAAGCAGGTGGACATACAGCCACTATATTCCGATTTATTATAAATCCCTTAGATGTGTTTTTCATTGAACTTGGTATGAGGAGGGTGGAAGATTGTCTTCTCATTGTACTTGGGTGTGGGGAAGGGTGGATATATTATCTTTCATTGTACGTGATGTGGGAAGGTTAAATATATTGGTTCTCATTGTACTTGGATGTGGGTAAGGGTGGATAGATTGGCTTCTCATTGTACTGGATGTGGTAAGGGTGGATAGATTGGCTTCTCAATGTCTTGGATTTGGGGAAGGGAGTGGATAGATTGGCTTCTCATTGTACTTGGGTGTGGGAAATGTGGATAGATCAGCTTCTCTTGTACTTGGATGTGAGGAAGGTTAAATATATGGTTTTCTCGTTGTACTGGATGTGGGGAAGGGTGGATAGATTGGCTTCTCATTGTACTTGGATGTGAAGAAGGGTGGATAGATTGGCTTTTCGTTGAACTTGGATATAAGAAAGGGTGGATTAGATTGGCTTCTCATTGTAATTGGATGTGGGGAAGTGTGGATAGATGTCTTCTCATTGTTCTTGGTGTGGAAAAAGGTGGATAGTTGACTTTTCATTGGACTTGGGTTTGGGAAAGGGTGGATAGATTGTCTTTCATTGTACTTGGGAGTGAGGAAGGGTCGAGTGAAGATTGCTTTTAAATGAACTTGGGGTGTGGGGAAGGATGAATAGATTGTCTTCACATTGACTTGAGTGGGAAGGTGTAGATAGATTGTCTTCACATTGTACTTGGATGTGGGGAAAATGTGGATAGTGGTCCCCTCATTGGACTTGATGTAGGGAAGGTCAGGGAGACAACCTTCCCAAGAAAATGCAACCAAGCAGGGGTGTCAGCCCAGATAAATGACCCAAGGTAAACTGGTAGGAATTCCATAACTGGGGTTACCTGACGTGGTTGGAGGCTTTCACTTTTATGCATTAGAATTGTAACTAACCCCCCCATGTTTTACTGTTTGCACTAGCATAGATATTATGATATATTGGGGCCCAGGAATGTGCATTGATCATCTCTTTTCTTGTTTGTTTGATGTAGGGAAGGGTGGATAGATTGTCTTTCATTGTTCTTGGATGTGGGAGGGTGGATAGATTGGATTTCATTGTTCTTGGATGTGGGAAGGGTGGATAGATTGGATTCTCATTGACTTGTATGTGAGGATGGGTGGATAGATTGTCTTCTCATTGTTTGGAGTGGGGAAGGGTAGATAGATTGGCTTCTCATTGTACTTGGATGTGGAAGGAGTGGACAATGGCTTTTCATTGAACTGGATGTGGGGAAGGGTGGATAGATTGGCTTCTCATTGTACTTGGATGTGGGGAAGGGTGGATAGTTGGCATCTCAGTGTACTTGGATGTGGGGAAGGGTGAATCGATTGGTTCTCATTGATACCTGGATGTGGGGAAGTGTGGATAGATGTTTCTTCTATTGTACTTGGGTGTGGGGAAGAGTGGATAGATTTCTTCTCATTGGACTTGGGTGTGGGGAAGGGTCGATAGATTGGCTTTTCAATGAACTGGGTGTGGGAAGGGGGAATAGATTGTCTTCACATTGTACTTGAGTGGGGAAGGGTAAATAGATTGTCTTCACATTATACTTGGATGTGGCGAAGTGCGGATTGATTGTCCTCTCATTGTACTTTGATGTGGAGAAGGGTGGATAGATTGTCTTCTCATTATACTTGGATGTGGGGAAGGGTGAATAGATTGGCTTCTTATTATACTTGGACTTGGAAGGGTGGGCAAATTGGCTTCTCATTGAACTGGATGTGGGGAGTGTGGTTGAGATGGCTTCTTATTGTACTTGGATGTTGGGAAGGGTGGAAAGATTGGCTTCTCATTGTACTTGGGTGTGGGAGGGTGAATAGATTGTCTTCTCATTATACTTGGATGTGGGGAAGGGTGGATAGATTGTCTTCTCATTGAACTTGGATATGGGAAGGGTGGATAGATTGGCATCTCATTGTTCTTGAATGTTGGGAAGGGTGGATAGATGGCTTCTCATTGTACTTGGATATGGGGAAGTGTGGATAGATGCCTTCTCATTATACTGGATGTGGGGAAGTGTGTATGATTGTTTTCTCTTGTACTTGGGTGTGGGAGGGTGGGTAGTGCTTTTCCTTGCTTCGATGTGGGGAAGAGTGGATGATGTCTTCTCATTGTACTTGGGTGTGGGAAGGGTGGATAGATTGACTTTTCATTGAACTTGGATATGGGGAAGGGTGGATAGTTGGCTTTCATTGTACTGGGTGTAGGGGGGTGTTATGATTGACTTTTCATTGACTTGGATATGGGGAAGGTGGATTGATTGGTGTCTCCATTGTACTTGGGTGTAGGGAGGGAAGTGAGGATAGATTGCCTCTATTGTATTGGATGTGGGGATGGGAGGATAGATGTTTCATCTCTGTATCTTTAGTGGGGAAGGGTGGATAGATTGGCCTTTCATTGTACTTGGATATGGGGAAAAGTGGATGTGTGGTGTTTCATTGTACTTGGGTGTAGGGAAGTGTGGATAGATTGCCTTCTCATTGTACTGGATGTGGGGAAGGGTGTATAGATTGTCTTCTCATTGTACTTGAGTGGGAAGGGTGGATATATTGGCTTTTCATTGAAATTGGATGTGTGAAGTAAGTGGAATAGATTGTCTTCTCATTGTACTTGGGCTAGGAAAGCGGTGGATAGTTGTCTTCTCATTGTACTTGGAAGTGGGGAAGTATGAATAGATTGTCTTCTCATTGTACTTGGGTGTGGGGAAGTGTGGATAGATTGTCCTCTCTGAACTTGGATGTGGGGGAGGTGTGGATAGATTGGCATCCACTGTACTTGGATGTGGGGAAGGGAGGATATATTGTCTTCTCATTTACTTTAGTGGAGAAGGGTGGATAGATTGGCCTTTCATTATACTTGGTATGGGGAAGGGTGTATAGATTGTCTTCTCATTGTACTTGAGATAGAAGGGTGGATAGATTGGTTTCATTGAAATTGGATGTGTGGAAGTGTGAATAGATGTCTTCTCATTGTACTTTGTGGGGAAGGGTGGATAGATTGGCTTTCATTGTATTGGATATGGTGAAGGGTGTGTATAGATTGTCTTCTCATTGTACTTGAGTGGGGAAGGGGTGGATAGATTGACTTTTCATTGAAATTGAATATGGGAAGGGTGGATAGATTGGCTCTCATTGTACTTGGATGTTGGGAAGGGTGGATGATTGGCATCTCATTGTACTTGGATTGTGGTGACGGGTGGATACATTGTCTCTCATTGTACTTTAGTGGGGAAGCGTAGATAAATTGTCTTCTCATGTACTTGGATGGGGGAAGTGTGGATAGATTGTCTTCTCATTGTACTTGGATGTGGGGAAGGGAGGATAGATTGTCTTCTCATTGTACTTTAGTGGGGAAGGGTGGATAGATTGTCTTCTATTGTACTTGAGTGGGGAAGTGTGGATAGATTGGCTTTTCATTGTAATTGGATGTGTGGAGTGTGAATAGATTGTCTTCTCATTGTACTTGGGCATAGGAAAGCGTGGATAGATTGTCTTCTCATTGTACTTGGTGTGGGGAAGTGTGGATAGATTGTCCTCTCATTGAACTTTGATGTGGGGGAGGGTGGATAAATTGGCTTCTTGTTGTACTTGGATGTGGCAAGTGTAGAAGATTGTTTTCTTATGTACCTGGATTGGGGAAGTGTGGATATATTGTCTTTCAT
>JAACNH010008875.1:0-12139 GCA_019447015.1 Hymenochirus boettgeri
TGTTATACAGACATTATGGGTAGGGTATAAAGGTTGGACTAGATGGACGTATGTCTTTATACAACCTCCAATACTTAGTTACTATGTAACTGTTATACAGACATTATGGGTAGGGTATAAAGGTTGGACTAGATGGACATATGTCTTTATACAACCTCCAATACTATGTTACTATGTAACTGTTAGACAGACATTATGGGTAGGGTATATATAGGTGGATGCTTGTCTTTATATAACCTCTGATACTGTGTTACTGGGGCGTACTTAGGAAGGTATCACAAATTTTTGATAGCATGGGAGGTAAATATATTATTATTGGTAATTACTGATATTGTAAGAAATCATGTTAAGAAAGGGTCCTTTATATGTATTAATGTAGAATGTTTTATATCAATCTTTAGGAGAGGTGCCAAGATTTTATTTACAATGTATATTGGGTTTGACTTCATTGTCACACAAGACACCTGTCATTCATGTAATGAAAGGCAGAATACTGTATTCCCATGATAATTAGTTTATACACAGAGTGTGAATTAATGCTGGTGCCTGGATTGGGCAGATCAATAGAATATGGTAGTCAGTTTTAATTTACTTACTGCGGAAGATACCTTGGGAACAGGAAGAAAAATCCACCTGCCCATTTATGGAAGATATGTTTAAAGGGTATGTCCACCCTAAAAATTATTTTTTAATATAAGATTCCCCTCATCCCCCCAGCCCCAACCGCTATATTTATATGTTTAGAAAGCTCCCCCACACCTTCAAAATCTGATTGGTCTAATTTAAATCTTAAATCTGATTCGATCTTGGACCAATCAGATTATAAAGGCAGGATATTGCTTATTAGCGACACTGCGCCTTAAACGATTGTTAAACTGACCATTAATTTTTGATCTGTTTAACGATTGTTAATTTATGATCGTTATCATAAATTTACATTAATGATTGTAAATTACCGATACCGTAAATCTAGGATAGCGAAATATTAGAATTACGATCCCCATAGGGCCACTTGTAGCCAATTTTGGTGCCCTAGCGTGATCAGATCGCAATCCCATCGCACTTTAAGGAGAACTAAACCCAATTTTTTACATTTCAGAATCTAAAAAAACAACCCCACTAAAACCCCCAAAAAGCTATAAAATACCACTTCGGTAAATCGTATTAAAGGGGAAGTTCAGTGCAAAACCACCGTAGTGTGTGGTGCACACGACAGACGATGCCTAATACCTTAACCTGCCCATTCAGCATTGTGTCTGTGGTATAAATAAATGCAACCGAAATACTGACTCTGGTTTGCTGGACCCCTAATAGAGAGCTGTTATGATTTGCCCCCTAACCACGCGGGGTTGATTCGTGCATTTGCGCATAGAAATCTAGAGGCATGTTTTGACCCATCCAATCAGACCAATCAGTAGAAATGTACTTTTGGATCTTCAATGTAGTGGGTGCCAGTGTTACAAGATGACAAGTTTGGGGCCTGTACTAGTACAGTGTATAAAGATGACAAGCAAGTTCAGGGCTCTGTACAGTAGATCGACACACGTGTTAACAGATAGACAAATGGCTTCAGTGCCCGATACCCTGTACTAGCAGATACAGGTGTCAAACAGAGTGACAGAACAGGTTGGAGGACTCAGCGTCTGGTAGTTACAGATAAGTTGGTGCTCTAGACAAGATGGGACAGTGTCAGGAGCGGTGCACCTGTACTAGATACCGTGGGTTACAGATGACATTCATTGGGGCTCGATGGTAGCTAGATCCTCGTGACAGAAGGACAAGTTCCGTGGCTCATGTTCTAGATACAGTTCAGATACTCGGTGCTTAACAGTACGTTAAGATGGACAAAGTTCGGGCTCTGTACTGTAAGACAACACAGGTGGCTACTAGATTGAACAAGTGTCGGGCTCTGATGAGATCCGGAAGATGGGATTCGGGAATGCCTGTAACTAGATACCGATGTTACAGATGGCAAGTTCGGGCTCTGTACTAGATACAGTGTTACAGATGACAGTCGGGCTTGTACTAAGATCAGTGTTACAGATGGCAAGTTCGGGCTCCGTACTAGATACAGTGTTACAGATGGCAAGTTCGGGCTCTGTACTAGATACAGTGGTTTTTTTGTGTATCCAGTGTTATTGTTACAGATGACAAGTTCGGGCTCTGTACTAGATACAGTGTTACAGATGGCAAGTTCGGGCTCTGTACTAGATACAGTGTTACAGATGACAAGTTCGGGCTCTGTACTAGATACAGTGTTACAGATGGCAAGTTCGGGCTCCGTACTAGATACAGTGTTACAGATGAGCAAGTTCGGCTCTGTACTAGATACAGTGTTACGATGACAAGTTCGGCTCTGTACTAGATACAGTGTTACAGATGACAAGTTCAGGCTCTGTACTAGATACAGTGTTACAGATGACAAGTTCGGGCTCTGTACTAGATACAGTGTTACAGATGGCAAGTTCGGGCTCTGTACTAGATACAGTGTTACAGATGACAAGTTCGGGCTCCGTACTAGATACAGTGTTACAGATGACAAGTTCGGGCTCTGTACTAGATACAGTGTTACAGATGACAAGTTCAGGCTCTGCTACTAGACACAGTGTTACAGATGACAAGTTCGGGCTCTGTACTAGATACAGTGTTACAGATGACAAGTTCGGGCTCTGTACTAGATACAGTGTTACAGATGACAAGTTCGGGCTCTTGTACTAGATACAGTGTTACAGATGACAAGTTCGGGCTCTGTACTAGATACAGTGTTACAGATGACAAGTTCGGGCTCTGTACTAGATACAGGTTACAGATGACAAGTCGGCGTCTGTACTAGATACAGTGTTACAGATGACCAGTTTGGGCTCTGTACTAGATACAGTGCTACAGATGACCAGTTTGGGCTCTGTACTAGATACAGTGTTACAGATGACAAGTTCGGGCTCTGTACTAGATACAGTGTACAGATGACAAGTTCGGGCTCTGTACTAGATACAGTGTTACAGATGACAAGTTCGGGCTCTGTACTAGATACAGTTCAGATGACAAGTTCGGGCTCTGTACTAGATACATGTTACAGATGACAAGTTCGGGCTTCTGTACTAGATACGTGTTACAGATGGCAAGTTCGGGCTCTGTACTAGATACAGTGTTACAGATGACAAGTTCGGCTCTGTACTAGATACAGTGTTACAGATGACATTAGGCGCGTGTACTAGATACAGTGTTACAGATGACAGTTCGGGCTCTGTACTAGATACCGTGTACAGATGGCAAGTTCGGCTCTGTACTAGATACAGTGTTACAGATGACAGATGACCAGTTCGGGCTCTGTACTAGATACAGTGTTACAGATGACAGATGACCAGTTCGGGGTCTGTACTAGATACAGTGTTACAGATGACAAGTTCGTCTCTGTACTAGATCAGTGTTACAGATGACAATTCGGGCTCCGTACTAGATACAGTGTTACAGATGACAAGTTCGGGCTCTGTACTAGATACAGTGTTACAGATGACAAGTTCGGGCTCTGTACTAGATACAGTGTTACAGATGACAAGTTCGGGCCGTACTAGATACAGTGTTACAGATGACAAGTTCGGGCTCTGTACTAGAACAGTTACAGATGACAAGTTCGGGCTCGTACTAGATACAGTGTTACAGATGAACAAGTTCGGGCTCTGTACTAGATACAGTGTTACAGATGACAAGTTCGTCTCTGTACTAGATACAGTGTTACAGATGACAAGTTGGCTCTGTACTAGATACAATGTTACAGATGACAAGTTCAGGCTCGTCCTAGAACAGGTACAGATGCAACGGAGCTTCATGAGCTCTGTACTAGATACATGTTACAGATGACAAGATGTACAAGGCGGACCTGTAATTAGATACGAGTTTACAGAGAACAAGTTCGGGCTCTGTACTAGATACAGTGTTACAGATGACAAGTTTAGGCTCTGTACTAGATACAGTGTTACAGATGACAAGTTCGGGCTCTGTACTAGATACAGTGTTACAGATGACAAGTTCAGGCTCGATACAGTTCAGGGACGTCCTGTACAGCTTACACGTAGACGATAGAGACAAGTTCCGTCTCTGTACTAGATACAGGTTACAGATGCAAAGTTCGGCTCTGTACTAGATACAGTGTTTACAGATGACAAGTTCGGGCTGTACTAGATACGTGGTTACAGATGACAAGTCGGGCTGTACTAGATACAGCGGTTACAGATGACAAGTTCGGGCTCTGTACTAGATACAGCGTTACAGATGACAAGTTCGGGCTCTGTACTAGATACAGCGTTACAGATGACAAGTTCGGGCTCTGTACTAGATACAGTGTTACAGATGACAAGTTCGGCTCTGTACAGATACATGTTACAGATGACAAGTTCGGGCCTGTACTAAATACAATGTTACAGATGACAAGTCGGGCTCTGTACTAGATACAGTGGTACAGATGACAAGTTCGGGCTCTGTACTAGATACAGTGTTACAGATGACAAGTTCGGGCTCGTAGTAGATACAGTGTTACAGACAAGTTCGGGCTCTGTACTAGATACAATGTTACAGATGACAAGTTCGGGCTCTGTACTAGATACAGTGTTACAGATGACAAGTTCAGTCTCTGTACTAGATACAGTGTTACAGATGACAAGTTCGGGCACTGTACTAGATACAGTGTTACAGATGACAAGTTCGGGCACTGTACTAGATACAGTGTTACAGATGACAAGTTCGGGCACTGTACTAGATACAGTTACAGATGACAAGTTCGGGCTCTGTACTAGACACAGTGTTACAGATGACAAGTTCGGGTCTGTAATAGAACAGTGTTACAGATGACAAGTTCAGGCTCTGTACTAGAAACAGTGTTACAGATGACAAGTTCAGGCTCTGTATTAGATACAATGTTACAGAGTGACAAGTTGGGCTCTGTACTGATACAATGTTACAGATGACAAGTTCGGGCCGTTACTAGATACAATGTACAGATGACAGTCGGCCTACGATACATGTTACAGTGACAATGGTCTGTACTAGATACAATGTTACAGATGACAAGTCGGGCTCCGTATAGATACAGTGTTACAGATGACAAGTTCAGGCTCTGTACTAGATACGATGTTACAGATGACAAGTTCGGGCTCTGTACTAGATACAATGTTACAGATGACAAGTTCGGGCTCTGTACTAGATACAATGTTACAGATGACAAGTTCGGGCTCCGTACTAGATACACAGTGTTACAGATGACAAGTTCAGGCTCTGTACTAGATACAATGTTACAGATGACAAGTCGGGCTCCGTACTAGATACAGTGTTACAGATGACAAGTTCGGCTCGTACTAGATACAGTGTTACAGATGACAAGTTCGGGCTCCGTACTAGATACAGTGTTACAGATGACAAGTTCAGGCTCTGTACTAGATACAGTGTTACAGATGACAAGTTCAGGCTCCGTACTAGATACAGGTGTTACAGATGACAATCGGGCTCCGTACTAGATACAGTGTTACAGATGACAAGTCGGGCTCTGTACTAGATACAGTGTTACAGATGACAAGTTCGGGCTCTGTACTAGATACAGTGTTACAGATGACAAGTTCAGGCTCCGTACTAGATACAATTTTACGAATTACAGCAGAAACAAGGAGAGCAGATCTAACACAGCAAGTAAAAGACGTCAGGGAGAACACTGGGCGTCTATAAATATGGCCCTTAGGGCCATATTATAAAGCCGCGGTATCACCCTTTAGCGATACGCAGGTTAGTTAATTTACGATCGTGGTCTTAAATGTACGATTGCACATTTAGGTATTGAAGGTCGTTAAGAATACGTGCAGTAGTAAAATACCGGAATGGTATTCTATGGGGATCGTAAATCTCCAAATGGTTTAATGAGCGTAAATTTACGATAGCAATCGTTAAAGGCGCGGTATCGCTAAAAAGCGATACCATGGTTTTATAAATATGGCCCTTACAGTGGAATTCTGGGTAGTTCTGTTTGTTATTTTGGAGCGGCCCTATCAATAAATCTTTATATTTTACCTTATTTAATTACTGACCCAGAAATCTGAATTAGTAAAACAGTAAAGGAGTCATGGCAGGTGGCAGATCTAACGTTACTACTTTTATTATTTACAAAGACAATGATAAATATTACATAACAACTTCCTATATATTATTTACAAAGACAATGATAAATATTACATAACAACTTCCTATATATAATTTGGTATTCATGTGTAAACAGACAGCTGCAGTGCATTCTGGGATTTGAAAAATAAAAGGAGTCAATCGAGTTAGGGAGAGTTTCCCTATAACTTCCTCACTCATTATACAAATAAGGGGAGAAGAGGCTTCTGGGTAATTACAATGTTCATTTTGCATTTCTGGTATGTTAATTAGAATATCTCAGCAGTGAAGACAGCAGTGAGCATGCTCCAACCCTAAACCTAGAGTCAGTGCAGATGATCTGGTGATCAATGGCAGCCTCCATAGGACACATACAAAATAGAGGACCACAGTTCCCCATTAAAACCTGGTGGTTACTGCTCTCAGAGATGATGCCATCACGTCGACCAAGAAGTTTGCAGAGATGGACCGGACTGCCAGGGAAAAGGTGATTCCAGCCTGAGAGGGCACAAGGCTAGTCACAAAGATCTGGACATCAGTCAGTTAGGATCCTGTGACCGGAAATTAAAGATGAAATGCTCCACAATCTAAACGTCTTCCCAGCTTTGACAGAAGAAACAGACTACCGGATGTAGAGAGGTGTACAATATATAATTAGGATTTAGAAGTGTTTCTTCTGCCCCAGCTGACAGGGAACTGACCCATATCATTTTTGCTGCCTGGGAATGGCCGGGAAACTTTATTCCCCTCCCACCTACTGGAGAGAGTTAAAAAATTACATTACCTTATCTTTATCTATAAATGAATACATGTAAGCAGCATTTACTCTCAGGTGTGCATTGCTGCATGACTTTATGAGGGCAAGCATGCTCAGTAAGTGAGGCAGCACTGGGAGAGGGAATTTCCCACCATGCAGTTTACCAACTGTCACCATTCCAGCTACAGCAGAACTGCACATAACAGAAGAGTTTATGATAATAAGTTACTTGATTGGCAACTGATATGCAAGATGCTTCTGATTGAATATCTAAAGAAGTAGGAAGCAGATAAAAAATTGTACAGTGATAGTTGTGAACAATTATAATGTCCAGTAATGGGTAATTTGAAGCGATAGTCTACATACAGTAAATGCTGAAACAAGTACATTTTATTGTACCTACCAATTTGATTACTGCTCAATATGTACAATGTGCAATATATAAATTTACTTTTTGTATCTTTAACCTTATACTAGACATGATTGTTACTAACAAACAGCAATATAAATAAATGGATATTTCTGCAAAATCAAATGGTTATTGAAAAAAAGTTACAGCTTCTCACCAAAAGAAAATTTCTTACTCTGAGTAAGATAAATATTACAACCAGGGAATACCATATATACTTGAGTATTAACCGACCCGAGTACAAACCCAGGTAGCTAATTTTACCTGAAAAAGGAGTAAAAGTGATTGACTCGAGTATAAACCTAGGGTAGAAATTATGACCACTACTGCTTTCTGATTCAGTATTGTTTTGAGGCTTTAGTTGCCCTTTAATTGGAGAGCAGAATTCCCATACAGTATTCCCGTAGTAGTACAGTAATTCAGCCAAATTCAGTATGGTTATTACTGTATAGGAATTAAGCGGTCTATTTAATTTAAAGGGCAACTAAAGCCTTATAACAATACAGAATCAGAAGGCAATCTTTAACAATAATTCTGTAATTCTGTATAGTTCCCAGTGAATTGATCCTGTGTTGTTGGCTGGCATAGAGCTGATGTTATAAAGCTACTGGCATAGAGCTGCTGTTTGTTATAAAGCTGCTGGCATAGAGCTGCTGGAATAAAGCTGCTGGCCTTGAGTCAAGCACTACTTCTACCTTGTCTGGTGGGCGCTCGTTCCACATCCTCTGCACTTTTGGATGATGTCACTACTCGGCGCCGGGTAGTGACATCATCCAGAAACGCAGAGGATGCAGAGCAAGCGGCTGCCAGACAAGATAGGCTTGACTCGGGTATAAAGGTTTTCAGGCTTTTTTTAAAGCCTGAAAACCTTGGTTTATACTCGGGTATATACGGTAATTACAGTTTATTTTCCAGCTTTTACCAGTTAGAAACCTGTACGAACAGCCAATCAGAAACTGGGGACAAAGACTGAAATCTGACTGAATTTTTGAATATTGGGTATTAATATACGAATCATAAGTCTGGTATAAAGTGAAATTTCTCTCCTTGATTATGTACGATATTGAGACAATCCACAGCTATTTGACCTGGTTACTGTGAACACAATGTATTAATAATGGTAGAAATAAAGAATAATTTTTAAATTAATTTTATTACATTCTACATTTTTACTGTGTGAGATTTCTGGTGATGGAGAAGACTTTTCAAGTAAGTAAATTTGTCCCCACATTCTGTACAAAGGTAAGGTTTCTCCCCTGTGTGAGTTCGCAGGTGTGTGCGAAGGTTGTACTTTCGAGTGAATTTTTTCCCACATTCTGTACATGAAAAAGGTTTCTCCCCTGTGTGGATTAACTGGTGCGTGCGAAGGCTATTCTTTACAGAGAATTTTACACCACATTCTGCACATGAAAAGGGTTTCTCCCCTGTGTGGGTTCGTTTGTGTGACTGAAAACTTTGCTTATGAGAGAATTTTATACCACATTCTGAACAAATGTAAGGTTTCTCCCCTGTGTGGATTCGCTGGTGTGTGCGAAGGTTGTACTTTTGAGAGAATTTTATACCACATTCTGTACATGAAAAGGGTTTATCCCCTATGTGGATTTGCTTGTGTGACAGAAAGCTTTGCTTATGAGAGAAATGTATACTACATTCTGCACATGAAAAGGATTTCTTCCCTGTGTGGATTACCTGGTGTGACCGAAAGCTTTGCTTATGAGAGAATTGTATACCACATTCTGTACATGAAAAGGGTTTCTCCCCTGTATGGATTACCTGATGTGAGAGAAGGCTATTCTTTTGAAAGAATTTTAAACCACATTCTGTACATGAAAATGGTTTCTCCCCTGTATGGATTCGCTTGTGTGACTGAAAGCTTTGCTTATGTAAAAATTTCATACCACATTCTGTACATAAAAAGGGCTTCTCCCCTGTGTGAATCTGTAGGTGTAACTTAAGATCCCTATTATAGTAAAAACTTTGTTCACATTCTGTACAAGAATAAGGTTTTGCCCCTGTGTGAAATCGTTGATGTGAAAGAAGATATCGCTTTTTAAAGAATTTTTTTTCACATTCTGTGCAAGCAAAGGGCTTTTCACCTGTGTGAATTTGCTGGTGTGAAAGAAGGGATTGCTTGTGAGAGAATTGTTTCTTGCATTCTGTACAAGAGTAAGGTTTCTCTCCTGTGTGGATTCTTTGGTGTGAAAAAAGGTGTTGCTTGTTAGAGAATCTTTTCCCACATTCTTTACAATGGAAAGGTTTCTCCCCTGTGTGAATTCTCTGATGTTCCTGAAGGCTCTTCTTAGAAGAAAGGTTTTTCCCACATTCTGGACATGTGAATATTTTTCTTTGTTTCTCAGTCTGTTGATGAGAGGATTGAAGGATCTTTGTGTTGAATTTCTCCCCACACTCTGTGTAATGATGGGAGTTCTCTCCAACCATCTGATCTCTTGGGTATAATATTTCCTTGGTTGGGCCCAGTGTATTAAGAGAACCATTGGATTCTAGACCAAGTATGTTCTGGTGTTCGGACTCGATGGATGTTTTAGAAAACAAACTCTCCTTTTCCCTGTAGCAATTATCTAGAAAAATAAAAGCCAAGTAACAGTGATAGATATATAATAATATAAATATACAATACAAAATCCAAGTTTAGTTTTTTCTCTCTCTCCACTATTAAAATGCTCATCCATGCCCTTATAGTCTCCTGTCTGGACTACTGTAACATTCTTCTACTTGGTCTCCCGGCCTCTCATCTCTCTCCTCTCCAGTCTGTCTTAAAGGAATAGTTCACTGCAATAGGAACGAAGATGCCAAAAGCTTACCTTTTGCGTGATCCAGCGTGGCCTCAGTGACAGGTCCCGACCGCTTCCTGCTTTTGTTCCGCTATAGTGCGCATAATACACACTATAGTGGAACAGAAGCAGGAATAGTTCACTACTGCAGTGAACTATTCCTTTAAACTCGGCAGCTCGGATCATCTCGCTCTCCTCCAAAAGACAACCTGCAACCCCGATACTTCAATCCATAGGATGGCTTCCCATCAAACACAGAATCATATTCAATACCCTTCATTTAACCTTTAAATCCCTTCTACTGCACCTTCCTACTTTTCTCTTGGTCTCTTATGTTCCTGGCCGTGCCCTTCGCTCCTCGCAAGGAAATCTTCTCCACAGACCCCCAACTAACACTGCTTCCTCCTGCCTTAAACCATTCTCTCTTGCTGCCCCCTACCTTTATAACTCTCTCCCTCTCTCGCTTCACCTGGTGACATCCATTAATACTTTCCCATCTAGACTGTTATCCTACCTTTATAGCTCTCTCCCTCTCTCGCTTCGCCTGGTGACATCCATTAATACTTTCACATCTAGACTGTTCCAATACTTTCACATCTAGTAGGTTCCAATCTGGGTAGTTAAAGGGGTAAGAACAGTTCAACCCTATAGGGACCTGAAATGCTCTAATTATCTAGGGTCCCAGAGAGCCATGGGGATTTATAATGTCAGCCATAGGCATCTCTAATTATATGTACAAATTTCAGTAGCCATTTAAATAGGAGGCCATAGACTTTCACGCCCATGTACATTAGTTATATAGATATATATTACACATTCCCCTCCCTGCGGTCGTACTTGTAAATGATAATATAACAGGTGATTCCCACAAAGACAGAACTGTGTGCAGCGAGGGAACAATGCAGTGCCCAGCGCATTGAATGTTTTTTACGCAATGGAAACCTAATAGTAGAAATTTCCAGCATAAAAGTCAACACACCAAATATTCAAATAGTTCTCCCATTCCATAGAAATAAATGACTCCCCGCGAGTCCTGGTATCTGGCACCGGTGACCCAGCCAGAAAATCTAAACCTTCAGAGCTGACAAAGAATTCAAGGGGTCAGTTTGACTAATTAGACTCTATTCACCTTGTATCCTATGGATGAAATGGTACCTAGACAAGGAAAACTAATTGCCCATTACTGGAAACTCTAATTCTTCCCATCTGTCACTGTACTATTATTTTGTTGATCTGTGCTCTAGTCTAAACTATCTTACATTTCAGCTGTCAATCAAGCACCTTATTATCATAAACTCTTCAGCTGTATGCAATTTTACTGTAGCTTGAATGGTGACAGTTGGTATGTGAGAAATGCATGGTGGGAAATTCCCTCTCCCAGTGCTGCCTCATAGTGATTACTGAGCATGCTTGCCCTCACAGATAGTCAGGTCGGCTAAAAGAAGGAGTTTAATTGCAGGAGCCTGAACAAAATAAGTACTGGATTAAAGGCAGAGTGCTATACATGTATTTATTTATAGATAAAGCAAAGCCATTTTTTCATTATAGTTGCCTTTTAATACCAGTAATAGTTAATGGAAAAGTCACCCAGTGTATCTCCAGTAATGATCCATTTCCCCTCCTAATGAAGGGAACTAATTTCCTCAATCCCCAGGGGGTCTAAATACAGGCTGTAAATATCGTAATCTAAACTGGACTCCCATAGGACTAACTGGTGAACTAGGCCATGACTATTACCAGTATTAACTGTAGAGAAGGAATAAACTCTAAATACCTCCCATTATGCACCTGTTCCCAGACCCCGACCCACAAAGACCTATTGTATAGAACAAACAGAATAAAATGAGGAATAAAAACATGTCTAATATTCGTATTTAATGGTATGATAATTCTAATAACCTATCCTCTAACATTCCCCTTTAAATAGGGACACTATAGAGAAATACATTACACAGAGCTGTGCTAAGATCAGGGTCACTTCATTATCCTCCCAGTGCAGCTCTGGACTAAGTTATTTCTATAAGTGTAACTATTAAAGGGGGT
>JAACNH010008876.1:0-12138 GCA_019447015.1 Hymenochirus boettgeri
TATATATATATATATATATACAAACATAGAAAATATAATCAATGCACATTCCTAGGCCCTATACAGTATTATATTATCTGCACACTGGCATACTTTATAAACAAAGGGGTTTTAGTATACATTACTGTGATCACATGAATGAAAAGCCTTCCAACCACATCAAGGTAACCCCAGTCTGGAAGGTCCTAACGTCTAACCTTTTCAATTTCTTTTACTTCAATTACGATTAGCAAACTTTTGCATTTCTCATTCTTACACACTGGATCCATATAACAGGCTCTCTCCCTTCCCCCTCAGCCCTTTGGCTTTTTAAAATGAGGGAAAAAGCCATCCAGTGCTTTACTTTAAAGGCATAGGACCTCCCATTAAAGGGGCGTGTTGGGGGTGCTATTACCACATGGAGGCTTGACCAAGCCTCCCAATAAATACATTCTGAAGACGGCCCCGCTCTAGGGGCGGAAACATGTAAACCTATTCCATTGAAATAAACACTTGGCTGTTTGTTAAGACCTGCGAGTGCCTCCGTTTTTGCATGCTGCGTTTTTGCAAATGCAGCACTGTCAGTTACACAAACACACAGATGCTGACACACAGATACAGAAACAAACAAAAAAACAGGACACCTAGACCTCAAAAAGGTCTAACACAAAATTTGGCCAAAGGACTTATAGGTGGGGTTAGTCCTTAAAAGGACTTTTGGGTCTAGCAAGGGTAGTCCTTAAAAGGACTGCTGGGTCTCAAGATGTGTGAATACAGGGGTGGGTAACTACAAGAGCTAAACCACCACGCTGAAATCCACACACAGAAAGCTCAAAAAGCACAAAAATCTCTCCAAATCCAACACTGTCAGGTCTCCACTAAACACACACCAACACACTGACAAAAGGGCGCTGGTCGCATTTCCTTTTATACCCAGGGGGCTGGCAATGCTCAAATTAGCTGCCATTGGGTGATTTTGGACATGTGAGCACTTTTTTTTTTTTTTAATTCGATGATTTATCGAATTCGACCGTTCGAATGGTCGAAGATTAGATAAATCCTCGAAAGTCTGTGAAATATCGAAAGTCCGAGTCCGGGATAGTTCGAAAAGTACGGGTCCGTCCGGAACTCAAAAGTTCGGCTCGAACTCGGGTTCGAGTTCTTTGCCATCCCTATTCATCATTGCCAGGAAATCCATGAAGTCCGTAAAGTACAAAATGGCCATAAAGAATGTATCTATCCACACTATCTTCAACAATGCTACTGCACATGCTACTGCAAAGATTCATTAGTGATTCACCATATGCAATGCCCTATAGTCATACATGAATATGTGGAAAGCTAGTTTTTCCTGGATGGCCAGTTGTACCGGTTCTTGTCCACCCTTTAAACAAAAAAAATTCCACTTGCCATTTAATTGCCCCTAGCCCTAACTACTATATTCAGCACTTTATTACATGCATTTCTATCCACAAATTTAATGATAAGTATTGCCCCTGTTCTCTTCCTTTTTGGCAGAGCTTGCCACCTCCTTTCCTGCTTAATGAGCTTTAATGAACATGTGCACAGAAGGGAAGAGAAGTCAAACATTGGTTGATATGTCAGCAGTCACAGCCTTGATTAACTGCATGGAGGAAGGATCCAGAATCTTCTGCCAGAGTAGAAGGGTTTGCAGAAATCTATGTACTGGTAGCTGGCGTTAAAAGTGCCTGAATAGATACCGGCACTTAGCGATGCATCAAGCATATTGTATCAACGGTGTGTTTGTGCTGGGTTGCCGATAGCAGCTCTCTGTGCATTGGGCTAAAATGTTTATTAAAGCCTACAGGTACTAAATGTGAAAATGGGAAAACTCTTTCTAAAAGATTGATGTGCTGAATAAAGTCTAACACTGAACATCTGAAAAACCACATACAAAGGGAATCTAGACATATGTTGCTAGATATGTCTTAATACTGCAGACAGGGGAGGACTTGTCTGCAGGACTGGGACCTTTTGGCCTGGGGGGCAAATACATCCAAGTGGCCCTTTCATGGTAGAACGCAAAATGTTTGACCATGCCCACTTTGCTAAGGTATCACACACTTTGTTTAAGTTACACCCATTTTTAAGGCTACTTGCCTGCAACATTTTGAAGTGTATGAAGTGGTTTAAGATAACTAATAGGCTAATAAACTAGAGAGTTGATTAACACTGGCTAATGATCTGGAGAACTGATAACACTGGGTAATGATATACAGTGCTGACAACACTGGCTAAGGATCTGGAGGGCTGACTAATGATCTGAAGGGCTGATGTAAGAGTGGCTAATGAACTGGAGGGCTGGCTAATGAACTGGAGTGCTGACTAACACTGGCTAATAAACTGGAGAGTTTACAACACTGGCTAAGGATCTGGAGGGCTGACTAATGATCTGAAGGGCTGATATAAGAGTGGCTAATGAACTGGAGGGCTGACTAACGCTGGCTAATGAACTGGAGAGTTTACAACACTGGATAATAATCTGGAGGGCTGACTAACACTGGCTAATGAACTGGAGGGATAACTAATAATAAATGTGATTATATACCTGATACCCACCATATATTGCTCTGCTCTCAGTTTTTACTTTAATGTGCTGTCTGGGCTGTCAGTAAATAATCTGCAAAAACTTAAGACACTGCTTTGCTGCTTCTATTAATCTGACAGTCTGGAAAGGAGTAATTTACTAATAGCTTTGGGATTCTGGTAGTAAACCCTATGTACTATATCTTACATTTAGTGCACATTATGACATATACTACATAATCTGTGTTGCAGTTAATCTTCTGTTCTAAGTAGAACTCTTTTCCTGTGGCTGAACTAATAGACAGCTTCTTTTTATGCTGTATGGCTGCATGTTTTACATCTCAGGGCTCTGCATTGGAACAATTACGCCTTAGTCTTAGATTCTGTCCATTGTGTGAATATCACACGGTGTGGATGATTTGAGTCTGCTCTCGGGATAGTGTTCCTGGCTTCCAGGTACCGGAAATTCTCCATTGCCAAAGCCTAATTTGTAATAATGATACTAATATCTAAGTATTGAATAGTTTCCCCCAAAATGGTAGGTAAACTGTTAATTATAGGAGTTATCATTAATGGTTCTCATTCCTTCCCCCCCAAAAAAGAGGCCTCTATGCCTCGCCATACCCACAGTAGGTCATCTATGTACCTTAATACATAACCACCTGCTGTTGGGAAAATTGAAACAAGGGGTAGTGTTATAGAAAGATCTCCTCCCAACACCCCATGAATAAATTAGCATAAGTGGGGGCAAATTCTGCACCCATAGCTGCCCCCTGATTATGAATTATATTATCAAACCTAAAGAAGTTGTTATTCTAAATGTAATGTAGGGTTTTCATAATAAATATTTGCCACTCATGGGAGTACTTGCTATATGTGACTAAATTATATTTAATAGCTTCCATATCCCATTCATGATCATGAGGAGTGTAAGACTATATAGATACTAAATTTGTCGTAGCCACAGAGAAATCATGCCCTACTACCAGAACAACAGAGACACTTGTTTCCAGCTTGTTTCACAGCCGGATTATATGAAGGGGAAGGACCATAGAGGGGAGAAGGGAGTGAGGAGCTCTGCAGTAAATCAGACTTTGTGCAAACACCGAGGTAGGAATAAGGCAGCATACACAATATTGGTATCATTATTACAAATGAGGCTTTGGTAACAGAATTTCTGTAAACCAGAACAGACGCAAATCATCCACATCATTGTGTGAATGCTATTTCAAATGGACAGTATCTAAGGCATAATTGTTCCTCAGAAGTTTCCTTTAACTGGGCAGCAAAAGAGGTGACAGATATTTTTGGAGAGGGGTCACAGTAAGAATTCCCTTACTAAAGCATTGTGTAAAGCCAAACAACAAAACAGAAAGACATTGATACAAGGTCAAAGTTGGAGGGGAATAAATCAAACAAAGTTATTTAAAGGTGTTTCATTTTCTACACAACACAGTACACAATACTTTTCACTTTATTTAAATAATATGTAAATATTTAACAGGTCATTATGGATGCAAACATGTCAAACATGCAGCCATACAAAAAGAAACTAAGTATGTATGTATAATTTATATACATAAATATATATCCTGAGGACGGCCGAGATAATGGCTGAAACGCGTAGATCGTTTGTTCCGACACATTTTAATTAATTGCTTTGTTTAAAGACCCGTGAGTGCCCTGGCTTTTGGATTTTTTGTATTGTTGCTTCCGGAAGGCACCCAGGCGTTCGTTGTAAGGTGGAGTGCACGTGGAGTTCAAGGAGGTATGTATAATTTTATTTATAAAGCGCCACTTGGGTACGCAGCGCTGTACATATAAAATACAGAGTATAAAAACAGGGGGATAAGTACAAGCAATTATACAGATAAATAAAAATGAAATACAATTTATAACTTTGTATAAAAATATATATATATATATATATATATATATATATATATATATATTATGTATAAATTGATATAAGTGCAGCATGCCTTGACACATTAGTGAGATCCCTGCCCTGAAGTGCTTCCAATCTACGTGTGTATCAGTTCAGCCATCTGGGGATATTCAAAATACCAGCATTAAAAGCCCAGTGGCTAGACACTTTAAAATGTGTAATGCAGGTTTCTAGAAACTACATTATAGTAAAAGGAGTCCAACGTAAAACCAAACAGGATTTGATTTAGAAACAAAAATTCCAAAGGGGCTAAATTCAATGTACAATGTAGCCTGTTACATAGATTGAAACCCAAAATTACACATCCAGTTTTTTCCTCCTTGTAAGGAGTATCCTGCAGTATTAAGACATATTTAGCAACAAACTGTATGTATCTGTCTAGATTCAATATATGTTTAAAGTGGCATTTTTATGTGTTTTTTCAGAAGTTCAGTGATAGGCTTCATTCAGCATATCAAGTAAATTTAAAAAAAATCTCTTTTCAAAAATTTGTGTTTTCTCTTTTCCGCGTTTAGCACCTGTAAAGGAAATCCCAGATTATATAATTATATCCACTTTTAGATATATTTTCGATACTGTTACCTGTTTTCCCATTCTTTAAACATTGAACTGTGGTTTTAGTATTTTTTCAAAAATGAAAAGTACCTGTTGCAAGGAGGGAGGATAACCCCCTCCCAATGTTGTTTCATTGATAGGCTACAGCAGATATAGTTTTCATCTTAATACAGGAAGGCCCTGTTTTTATCTTTAATACAGGAAGGCCCTAGTGCCCAGGGCCTTCCTGTATTAAAGATAGGGCTGAAGCAATCAGGAAGCCTGGCAGAAGCAGTTTTTTTCATGTTTCCCTGAAAAAAACCCCATACTGGCCCCACTTTAAAAAACATTCTTGCCTTAAATCTCTGTTCCTCATAGTTGTCCAGGAAAGTAAACAGTAGGAGCTGTCTTTCTGCCCAAAGTGCTCTGCCTCCTGTCTTGCCTCGGTGAAGGATGGTGACATGTGCAAGGAAGCTCTCCTCTCCCTCTCTCCTTCCCTCTCACCATCCACAACCATCCTCTGTAGCCGTTGTACTTAACATGAAATGCTTTTAACATGTTGTAGCTAGCCCCTGCCCACTAGCTAGCCGAATCATACTTACAGCCCTTCTCTCCAGCATCTCCATTGCCGGCAGCTGTGTCTATGATTGGCTGCCTCTCAGCCTATCAAAAATGCAGCTGCCATTCCGGATCCTGTTTCTGTAAACAGGGAGCCAGGAGGAGAGCGCCACGGGAGTGAAGGGCTCTAAGTATGATTAGGTTTATTTTTTTAATGAACTAATGTGGTGGTTGGGAGTGGGCAGGGGTTAGCTACAACATATTAAAAGTAAAAAATTTAGGGTGGACATGCCCTTTAAGTAGCAGCAACTCTGCACCTGCCATTATGATGCCTATTGGAGCAATACTCCTAAATTTGACGGTGCAAATATTCCATTGTCTGATTGGGTTAAAAGACTTAAAAGTGCTGCACTGCTATACCAAGCGTCCAGAGTACATCAGACAGATCTTGCTTTAAACGCATTAAAAGAAAATGCACACTGACTTTATAAATTATAGGAGGGGATTAGCTGTACTCAACAATTAGAAGTGTCTCATCTCTCTAAAGATACCAGAAGTATAAAGTGAAAACTTAACAACACAATTGCCTCCCTGCTCCCTTTCACACATATTTCTCAGAATTGTATCTTTATTTAAACAGGTAAAAAATTAAACACTCCACCATTTTTAACCTGATGTTTGAATAAAGATTCAATTTTGAGAAATACATACTGTGTAGGCTGCTAATATTTCTGGAGTGCACCAAAGTCTCTTATTTACGTAACTTGTGTACGGTGTACCCAAATCAGAAGGCAATAGCAGACAATGCCCAATAGAGTCTGCATGACACTGGCTTCAAATATTTTCTGTGTGTACCCAGCTTAAAGCATATGTACACTGGAAACTATAATTCTTCCCAAATACCACTGTACTGTTTTCTGTTGATCTGTCCCCTATTAAGATATCCAGTCTGAAACATCTTATGTTTGAGCTGTCAATCAAGTGCCTTAATATTACCATCTTTCTGTTATGCATATGGAATAGGGACAGTTGGTACGTGAATGAGCATTAATGAGCATGCTTGCCCTCTTCAGATAGTCAGGCAGGGGAACTGAGCTTGAGCAAAACAAGTACTTGGTTAGTCATGCAGTAACACAAACACATGTATTTTTTTTCAGTGTACAATTCATTTAAGTGACTCCACTCCTGCTCTACAAATTTCTGTGGTCTAAAAATGACTTTAGGTAAATGTAAAGGAACTACTTTCCTGAGTATTTCTGCAATTTACATTTTTTGCTTAGTTCTGAAGATATTTACATTTTTATGTGTGATATGGTAGCAGAATCACCAGATTCTCTGCACTTCCTGCTTCCTGCTCTGAAACCATGTGACAATCCCTTCCTGTGTGTGGCTAGGAGGTGAGACAATAACGATGTCACAACAGGGAGCAGGGTTAATCATTTAGGTGTTTGAAGGGACAGGGATAGAGGCTTTCCAGAGGCATGGTGTGGGCATTCCGGGGGTGTGGTGGCCAGAAGGGGGCATGATGGGGGATTAAAGTCTCCTCTCCATGGCGGGAGTCTAGGTTGGCCTCGCAGGAGACCACCCCAGAATGGCGGAGACTCCCATGAGATGTGGGAGGGGTGGGATACCTGCTCCCTGTGTGGGAGGTATATGAAAAAGATAGAAATTTACACATATATTTATTAAAGCACTGACTTAAATTAGGTACAAGACAAAATATACAAAATATATAAACTTACTTACAGAGCTGAAATTCCTATTTTAATATGGGATAGTCAAAATGGGAGGTTAAACCACACCCCCTTGACTGCTAAGGGGTCTCCATGTGGATACTGAAAGGAAGTGGTAATGTCAGTATAACATCCAACAATGTGCTGTTTGTAAAACTTGTGACAGTCTTAGCCAATCAAAAATAAATTCTGCATGCTACACAGGAAGTGATGTGTATGTATGAAAGGGGATATAAAGGATAATACTTTGCATGTCCCTGCCCATTTCTCTAGCAAAGCTGGGAGTGATAAATATGTGTTTACATGAGGCTGTGAGGTAAAGGTAGCCCAAGGATTAACACATCATGCAAAAGACTTTGACACTCAGAAACCTTCTATATAATGAGCTATCCCCCCTCTTTATATCAACTGAGGAATGGCCTGTTCTGCTGCATCCTGCATGTGCATTATTAAAATTTTTATCTTGGGTGTCAGACTTCTGCCTTTGGAATTGTGGCCCCAATGCATAGGGTTCACCTTGTACAGTCACCTCATGGTTTTTTCTTTATGCAGATCTTAAAAAGTCAGGACAATTAGCCTCCTGGGTAGGTCATTATACAAAAGCCTTATGACTGGTGGCCTCAAATAACATTTTCTAGCCTATCCTTAATAAAGGTACATTGTGTCCTATACTTTTTATTCCACCCACTAGATACAAGCCCCAATTGCTCCACAATTGAAATAGAGACACATTTAACACTCTAGGGCACTAACTTAATAGCCACAGTACGAGAGGTGCTAGACTAGAAGAAGCAAACAGCACTCATCAAACTTAGATCAAAGGCTAGCCTGCAGCACTCACAGAAACACAGTAGATATCAAATATGTGCAGAAATATAAAAATCCTTTAATTCAATATAGGTACAGAAATCATTAAAAACTTTAAAAACATTTCCATGCCTTCACCTTTAATAGCTAGTGCTAGCACAAATAAATAGTATTGTAGTCACTATCACCAGTCAAATAGTACAAGTTAAACAGTCACTGTGCATCATGTGATACCCATACTCACGACTACCGGTGGAGATACAGTGCAGTGGGAAGGAAATGGACTAAAATATCATCCGAGTCTGCAATCTCCGTTTTACACGTGGACGGAGCAAAATGCGTTGTCTGCAATGCGGACTCGGATGACATTTTAGTCCATAGCTAGCTACCACTAGCTATTAAAGGTGAAGGCATGGAAATGTTTTTAAACGTTTGATTGATATACTAACCAATCTGATTCTTTTCCAGTCATAATTGGTTACAATCAGATTCCTTCAGAAAGAATCTGATTGGTTAGTATGTCATATCAACATAGATTGATCCCCAGGCAGCAGGTATTCATAAATCTTAAAGGGTATGTCCACCGTTATTTTAACTTTTATGTTTCCAGTTTAACTGAAGGACAGGAGGTAAATGCTATATGTCTTACCTCCTGTCCTTCAGTAAAACTTACAGGAGACCAGAAGAAACTTACCCACGTATCACTCCAGCGCCGGCCTCACTGACAGTCTCCGCCGTGTCCACGCTCCTATGCACTGTGTGCGCACGCGCACACAATGCAAAGGACTGTGGATCCGTCGGGGAATTTCAGTGTAGTCAGAGGCTGTCAGCAGCGCTGGATCGTTACGCGGTAAGTTTCTTCTGGTCTCCTGTAAGTTTTACTGAAGGACAGGAGGTAAGACATATCGCATTTACCTCCTGTCCTTCAGTTAAACTGGAAACATAAAAGTTAAAATAACGGTGGACATACCCTTTAACCAGGCTTAACCATGTGGAGAGGGTATATCAGTCCTCAAATTTGATAATCATGCGAACCAAATTTCAGTGCTTCAGTGATGTTTATTGGAGATGTGGCACAAAATATTTCAGACCTTACTGGTCTTCCATTAGGTACAGTAATACAAAAAGATTAGACCAGTAAGGTCTGAAACATGTTGTGCCACATCTCCAATAAACATCACGGAAGCACTGAAATTTGGTTCCTTGTGATGTTACTTGTTATGGTTAGTATACCAATCTAAAATAATCTGATTGTATTCAATCAGAATTGGATACAATCAGATTGTTTTTGAAAGAATCTGATTGTAACCAATCAGAATTGGTTACAATTAGATTCAGAAAGAATTTGATTGTATCAAATCAGATTTAGTTAAGGGGCCCATACACAATGTAAAGAAATCTTTATTGATGAACTATCGACCAGATTTAAATTGGAAACGATCGGCGTACAATTGGACATAAACGAACACGATAAAATTGTTGGTATTGCTGTGTACAATCTGGCTTTAATAGGCAGATATGATTGTGTAAGATGTAAATTGTTGCAGAATAGAATGTGCCGCTAGAAAGCAACTAATTCACTATATATGGGCAAATTTCATTGTTGCCGATAGTGTAATGTGGCGGAAATGACAAATGTACAAAGCACATTTTGGGGTCAAGGTCTCGAATGGTAATGAAGTAATTTGCGATTGTGTTTGCTGGTTTTTCTTTCATATTTTATTTGCTGTGTGTTCGTACATCAATAAATGCGCCTGTCGTTGTCATGTGTACCGCACTTTGCCATCATGAACAAAATACACACTCTATGGTCTCACACCTTCGAGACTGTGAGCTCTGCTTTTTCTAGGAAGTTGTTTATTTGACACTCCGGGATTGAGTTGGAAGACGTTCATTGGACGATCATCCATACACATAAACAATTTCGTTGCAGCAGATTAAAAATTTTCCGCACTGACCGATCACCTTCACATTCAGTTTAATTCAATCTTCTCAGTTTAATCACACCAGAATTTATCTATACAATTAACAAAACAATTGATGTACAATTGTGGAGTTCGTATGATGATCGCACAACAAAATTGCATCATGTATGGGCCCCATTACAAACAGATTCTTTCATATAGGATCTTATTGGTATGCTTTCTGGAAAAAAACTCTGATTGTAACCAATTCTGATTAGAAAAGAATCTGATTGGTTACTATACCAATCATGTTCTTTTTGAAAGAATCTTTTTGTATCCAATCAGAATTGGTTACAGTCAGATTCTTTTAGAAAGGATCTGATTGGTATAGTTTGTGGAAGAATCTGAATTGGTTACAATCAGTTTCTTTCAGAAATCTGATTGGTATACTAACTAATCATATTCTTTCTGAAATAATATTATTGTAGCCAATTTGTATTATTGTAACCAATTTGGATTGTGTTGTAGGGTACTTTGCAAAGATAAGCATGAGTTACTGAATTAAATCAAAAAGAACGTTATTGGCTTCTGGTAGTGTTTTATAGCTCAGGTATACCAGACACAGCACAGGTCTTTCCTTGTTGCAGTCCAAATCAAGACTGACATGGGCTGCTTGGGAGCAGCTTTTTATACCCAAGGTTTCCCAGCATGCTTTGCATAGTAAATACAACAATATCAGAAATAATACAAAATAGCTACTACTATAGCATCTCCATAACAAGGATCTATTGTTACATACAGATTTAACATAAAGGTCTGTGCACTTAAAAACAAAACATCTTACAAACCAAATAATCTTCTTACAAACAACATCAGCAGATCTATTTGCACATCTGACAGTCATTAAGGCACCTGTGTGCTGAAACAAACTGCCAAATTCTGTATACAAAACCTTTCAGGTATAAACTCATTTTACACATCTCCATGTTTTAAAGTTTTAACATTTGAACTTAGTAACATTTGATACAAACCATACTGGCTATGGTTAATACATTGCAAACTGAAAACAATTTTAAGGGCTAGGCCATACTGCTGCAATTTTTCTGCATTTTTGCTTGCGTTTTTTTCTAATCTTTGGAATTGTGGCAATGCACCAAAAACGCGTGTTTTCGGTTGTGATGCAATTGTGATTTGCCTTCCGCATTTTAAATCGCAATCACTTGCGTTTTCCAATACGTAATGAAAAAAAACGAATGCGCAAATGCAATGAAATCGCACATGAAATTGCATGCGATTCCGTGTGTGATTGCAGTGTGGTCGTGCCCTAAAGCCTTAATTGCCTGCTATCTGAACAGATCCAGCATGGCTTTTAACCCTAGCATTGCCATGTAGGAATTAAAGTTGTGTTGCATCCCTGTGTGCTGTGTAGGGAAAGGAAGAATCAGGAAAAGATAAAGGTGATTTCACTGGCCAGCAGAAGTAGGAAAGATAGGGAAAGAGAAAAGATTTATCCCTACAGACACATAAGGAAAACAACATTAAAAGGTAACACTGTCACAGATTAGAAAATAATCTGATCGGTATACTAACCAATTAACTTCTTTCTTAAGCTAGGTACACACAGGACAGATTTCTGAAAGATGACAGACAGGATCTGCAAGATCCTGTCTGCCATCTTTCAAAGATCTGCATACACACAGTCCTGAGCGTTCTCCCTATGAACATCATAGGGATCATATGAACATCAAAGGGAGAATGGACAGAAGTGTTTCCATCGGCCGCTCTGGACTCCTCTATAGGGAGTCTATCGCAGCCGATGGAACTTTTCGGTCTTTCCCGAACGAGCATTTGGCCGACCCGAATCTTCGGCGGCCATGCGCTCATTTGGGAAACAAAGGTACACACATAACGATAAAGCCCCTATACCGTCATATCCAACGGTATCGGGGCTTTATCGTTACTGTGTGTACCCAGCTTTAAAGAATCTGATTGTAACCAATTCTGATTGAAAAAAATAATCTGATTGGTTTGCATACAATCAGTTTATTTCAGAAAGAATCTGATCGGTATACTAACCAATCAGATTCCTTCTTAAAGAATCTGATTGTATCTAATTTTGACTGGAAAA
>JAACNH010008877.1:0-12133 GCA_019447015.1 Hymenochirus boettgeri
TCCGGGCCCAGATCAGTAACAATCCCTAACTACTTACCCTGCTATCAGGGCTCAAGACTCAGTAACACACCTAACTACTTAACCCTCTATCAGGGCCCGCCAGACTCAGTAACATCACTAATACGACTTACCCCTGTATCAGGGGCCCAGACTAGTAACCATACCTAACTACTTACCCCTGTATCAGGGCCCAGACTTAGTATTAAACATACCTAATACTTACCCCTTATCAGGGCCCAGACGCAGTAACATACCTAACTACTACCCTCGTATCAGGGCCCGAACTCAGTAAACATCACCTAACTACTTACCCTGTTATCAGGACCCAGACTCAGTAAACATACCTAACTACTTTACCCTGTATCAGGAACCCAGACTCAGTTAACCATACCTAATACTTACTCCTGCATCAGGGCCGAGACTCAGTAACATACCTAAACTACTACCCTGTATCAGGTCCAGACTCAGTAACCATACCTAACAGTAACATACCATAACTATCTACTCTGTATCAGGGCCCAGAATCAGTAACATTACCTAAATACTTACCCCAGTATCTAGGGCCCAGACTCAGTACATACTAACTACTTACCCCTGCCATCAGGGCCGACTCAGTAATCATACACTAACTACTACCCCTGTTCACCAGACTCAGTAAATACCTAACATCTTACCCCTGCATCGGGCCAGACTCAGTAACATACCTACTACTTACCCATGTATACCAGGGCCAGACTCGGTAACATACCTAATACTTACCCCTGTATCAGGTCCCAGACTCAGTAACATACTAAATACTTACCCCTGCATCAGGGCCCAGACTCAGTTACATCACCTAACTACTTCCCCTGTATCAGGGCCAGACTCAGTAACATACCATAACTAGCTACCCCTGCTCGGGCCCAGATCAGTAACATACCTAATACTACCCTGTATCAGGGCCCAGACTCAGTAATACCTAACTACTACCCCGTATAGGCCAGACTCAGTAACATACCTAACTATACCCTGCATCAGGGCAGACTCAGTAACATACCTAACTACTGACCCCTGTATCAGGGCCCAGACTCGTAACATACCTAACTACTTACCCCTGTATCAGGGCCCAGACTCAGTAACATACCTAATACTTACCCTGGCATCAGGGCCAGACTCAGTAACATACCTAACTACCTACCCCTGAATTCACGGTCCAGACTCAGTAAAATACCTAACTACTTACCCTGCATCAGGGCCCAGACCCAGTAACATACCTAACTACTTACCCTGCATCAGGGGTCCAGAAATCAGTGACATACCTAATTACTTACCCCTGTATCAGGGCCCAGACTCAATAACATACCTAACTACTACCCCTGCATCAGGGCCCAGACTCAGTAACATACCTAACTACATACCCTGCACTCAGGGCCCAGACTCCAATAAACATAACCTAAACTACTTACCCCTGCATCAGGGCCCAGACTCAAGTAACAATACCTAACTACTTACCCCTGCATCAGGGCCCAGATCCCAGTACTACTACTATACCCCCATCAGGGCCAAGACTCAGTAAAACCTAACTACTTACCCTACATCAGGGCCCAGACTCAGTAAAATACCTAACTACACCCCTGTATCAGGGCCCAGACTCAGTAACATCCTAACTACTTACCCCTGTATCAGGGCCCGACTCAGTAACATACCTAACTACTTACCCCTGTATCAGGGCCCAGACTCAGTAACATACCTAACTACTTACCCCTGTATCCAGGGCCCGACTGAGTAACATACTAACTACTTACCCCTGTATCAGGGCCCCAGTCTAGTAACAAAGTTGAAGAAATAGAGGATCACACTCCAATCAATTTTAAGTCGTTATTGTGGACCACACATCAAACACAACGTTTCGGGGGAATAAAGTGCCTCTTCTTCAGGTGTACAAGTGACCACAGTGCTCAGGGATATATAGGTGTCACTACCTGAAAACCAACCACAACATGGGGAAGGAGTCAGGGGTGGTGAGCAGGAAATAATTACACACAACCTTAACAAAGTATAGACATATCCAGTAGTTATCAGAGATAAAAACATTGCTAAAAATAAAAATAGTATCGTGTCTGTAGATAAAAATGTTAAAAATATGTTGAAAAATGCTATTTGTGTTAATACTGTATTACTACTATCTGTACAAAATTATAAAGTGCCAATAATAAAGTGCTAATATGTGCAGACGATTTGCCTTCTTTCTTCAAAAAGTGTCTAGTGCATAAAACCATATAAATATAAGTTAGGAAGTAGATTAAAACATGAGTAGATGCCATGTTTAACACGTTTATCCTTATCAGTAACATACCTAACTCTTATCCCCTGTATCAGGGCCCAGACTCAGAAGTTTAACCAAATAGTGGACCCAGCAGCATCAACAACCACCCTGTAAAGCCCTACCCACACAAGTGCAGAGGTTTTTTCTGGTGGATTTCCAATTATACCGCAACGATCTGAAGAACTGATCAAAGTTTATCTTTTGTATATTTCCCTTTGAAAATCTGCAGGAGATGGGGACTTGAAGATGGGGTGGTAGCGGTAAATTTTTTGCTTTCCTTGATATGCTTTTTTTTTGATAAACCAATTGATATTGTCGAGCGGTATCAAGAAAAACAGCAAACCTGCTATTGAATTTTGAGCAATTCCAGGGGAGTAAATACCAGGGGAGCAGAGGGAGTATCGCAGGGGGGACCAGGAGCCAAGGTTCCTCATCTTATTTTCTATGAAAGTTATAGCCTCCTCCCAGAAAGCCATATGGATGAAGCACGGATAGCGGCCCATATAGTTTTGCGGGGGGGGGGGGGGGTGTCCTAGTTACGGCACTGAGCAATCAATTGATTAAATATTGATGCTGTATGAGAGGCTAAGCCAAATAGCAAAAAGACCCCCTTTAATGCACTACAGGAGCATCCATGTAGCCCCATTTAGCGGCTGTAAATCTATGAAATGATGGGCAGTGTGTGAGGGTTGTACACAGAGCACTGTATGTTAAATATATATATACATATTGGTTAGGTGTGCACATATAGAATCAGTTGTGTGTATAATCTGTGCCATATCTGTTGTATTCAATTAGATCAACTGGACTTGAAATGTAGTTCTTGAAGACGTTTCGCTAGTCATCCAACTGGCTTTCTCAATTCAGAATGACTTGTACAAGAATCTGTGGCAATTATGTACCCTGGAAAATCCAATTAGCATATCACAGGCCAGGTGTTAAGGGTGGATTAGATAGTGGCTAAGAGGTGTTATAGGAACGCCCAGGGTAAGGGTGTTAAAACAGCATTGACAATGGCAGACAGTGATATAATTGGGATTTTCCAGGGTACATAATTGCCACAGATTCTTGTACAAGTCATTCTGAATTGAGAAAGCCAGTCGGATGACTAGCGAAACGTCTTCAAGAATACATTTCAAGTCAGTTGATCTAATTGAATACAACGATATACCATGCCTGATGAATGAGAACCTTCACAAGCATATCTGTGCAATATTAGTTAGTCTGCCAGCTATACGTGAAGTGAAAAAAGTGCTGCGAACGGTATTAAATGGTTTGCGTCTGGGAGACTTTTCCAAAGTCTACTCTGCTGACCACAAATCCTTTGTTAGGGCTAGGCCACACTGGCGTGTTTTCGCTCATGATTGTTCACGTGTTTTCAATTTCACCTATTGTGGCCAACCTTTACATGGAGGAGGTAGAAACACAGGCGCTTAATACCTTTAAGGGCATAGCACCCAGCCACTGGTTCAGATATGTTGATGACACCTGGGTTAAAATCCACCAGAAGGAAGTACAAGCTTTCACAGAACACATTAATGCGGTGGACCAAAACATTAAATTCACAAGGGAAGAGGTACAAAACAACAAACTGGCTTCTTGACTGCCTTGGTAGAAGTTAAGGAAAATGGTAAATGGAAGTAGAGGTTTACAGAAAACCAACACACACAGATCAGTATTTGATGTTTGACTCCCACCACCCTTTAGATCACAAGCTGGGGTCATCAGAACCCTGCAACACAGAGCCGAGAACATCCCCACTAGCACAGAGGCGAAGGCTAAGAAATGAAACATCTCAGAGGAGCCCTTAAAACTTGTGGATATCCAGACTGGGGCCTTTGTCAAAAGAAGTAGAAGGAAAGAAAAAGAACACGAATACCAAACGTGAAGGGGAAAAGCAAGACAGGAGGAAGACATGGTCATCCCATATGTAGCAGGGTCTCCGAGAAATTAAGAGATTTTCAAAAAACATCGTATCTGTCTGCTTTAAACCGAACAACACACGGAGGCAGCAATTGGTACATCCGAAAGACCCAATACCGAAACACAAGAAAAGCGACAATCATATACGCAGTGCAGTGCAGTGGAGAATGCTCTGATTTGTATGTGGGGAGACCAAACAGCAACTGCATCAACGTATGTGCCCAGCACAGAAGAGCCAATTCCTCGGGTCAGGACTCAGCCGTGTATCTGCATCTTAAGGATAAAGGACATACCTTTGAAGATTGTAATGTTAACATACTGGCGAAGGAACGTGACTGGTTCAAGAGAGGTGTTAAGGAGGCCATTTATGTGAAAATAAAGAAACCAAGCCTAAATAGAGGTGGGGGGGTTCGACACCAACTGTCTGCCATGTACAATGCTGTTTAAACACTTACTCTGGGCGTTCCTATAACACCTCTTAGCCATATCCAATCACACCCTAACACCTGGCTGTGATATGCTAATTGGGATTTTCCAGGGTACAAATTGCCACAGATTCTTGTACAAGTCATTCTGAATTGAGAGATCCAGTCGGATGACTAGCGAAACGCTTCAAGAACTAAATTCAAGTCCAGTTGATCTAATTGAATACAACAGAACACCATATTTCTACCACTCTCTCCCTTTATCTGTGGCAATAGATTAAGATTCTATTTAAACTGTGGGTATGTACTGCCCCTACGGGATGCAATCCTAGGCTTGTACATACAAAATATTCTGGGCATGCATATGCAATAATGTATGAGTCTGTCTATACATTTACTAAGTGCACACAGCGTGAAGAGTAGGCTTGATAGGAGAGGTAATTGTAGGTTGATTGTGGGCAGTTTCCTGATTGCTGCTCTCTCTCTATTCAGTGTCACATTAAGATGATTTGTGCCTCTTAACATCCTGCCTGCCCACCTTTCTAGTGAGTGGCTTAGGAGGAGTCTCTGGACCCTGGCACAAGAGCCCTCTTTAGGGCCACAATTATAACATTTTATCTACTAAATAAAAGATAAGGACACATGACGCCATCTGTGCGGGACGCTTAGTGTATAGGCGCTCGGTTAGGCTGTATGGCTATTAGGTTGAGCACTTTTGATGATACAAATCAGCGATCATCTTTAAGGTTGCCAAGCGTCCATACACTAAAACTATAGCCGTTGTTTGACACTTGTGTCGCAAGCTAGCCCACAATCACACTCGTGTAGGGGGCTAAAGACCAATGTAGAAAGATAAAGGGCATATTTATTAAGGTTCGCTATTTTCGCCATTTTGCTATCGCAGGACATCGCAATAACAAATAGCGCTATTTTCGCCTTATTTACACACGCTCATTTTCGCTTTTGCCTTGCGGAAAAGTATCGCTGTGGCGGTGTGCGGTAGTTTTTGCTTTATTGATTGCGGTAAGTGTGGTTGCTCTCTAGTGTCATCTAGGGCTATTTTTGTCATTTTTTAATTTAAAGCTATTTATAAATCGGTGAATTTTCGCCTTTTTGCCCCTTTTCTCCCTTTGTTGTTTTTTTTTGCAGTTTTACCAGAATTTTCACCAAACATCATTACTTACTGGAATGTTCCTTGACATGGCTATCCTTACCCAGCACTATGGAATGTTCCATATTAATGGAACTGGTTGGATAATTAACTGCAGTTTGCTGAAAATAAGCAATACTAAATGTCCTATTAATAAAATAGAAAAAATTCAGCTTTTGGGTTTTACACTGTTTATTATATTTGGCTGAAAAAAAAAACACCAACGGGAGATGCAATATCCGGTGCTAACAAGAAAATAGTGCTAAATCACGCTAACCTATGTACTAACGTGTTAGCGAAGGTTTGGCACTGCCTGCACCATGATGGCAATACATTTTGCGCCTTTTTGCGCTAGTTTTTTGCGCGGACAATTGACGGCTCTCAATGGTGTCTTTAAAATACGCGCAAAAGGTCGCAACTTACTGCTAGCGTTTTCGCAAGGTATTAACAGTCGCAAAGTGGGTAATATATTGCAGAGAAGGAGTGCATGTAGATTGCGATAACGAAATATATTGCATCTCCCCCCAAATGTGTTGGTTATTTTTAAATAACTTTAAATAAACTTTTTCAGCTTTATTAGTGTTACTTTTTGCTACATAATTTTCACTTTTGATAAAAAAATTACCTTTTTAATAAAAATTTAAAGTTTAAAAATTCGGTAAAGGCGTGTTGGGGAAAAAAAAGCAAAAATAATGCCTTTATAAAAATGTGTAGATTGGGTTAATTTTGCCGTATGTGGTGTGGTAGGGAATGTCTCCTTAAGTAGGGTGGCTGCACTGCAAGTTGTCCACTGAATTGTTTATAAAATCTTTAAAAGTATCTTGCTTGCGCTTGGGGGTATGGGTAGGGAAAGGGTTAAACAAGAAGTAAAAAAATAAAAAATAAATAGGTTAAGATCAAGATCTCTGTAAAAAAAACAGTTTAAAATGACACTTCCATATATTAAAATTAAAATTCAACCACTCACTTAGTCTATCCACCACTAGGGGTTATGCAGGTTCACTCTGTGCTGTTCTGATGCTTGCTTGGTCTGTATAGTTCCCAAAAACCTCTGCACACAGGAATAACTTTATTATAGCAATTAAAAAAAATAAAAAGCACTAAAAAACCTTGCAGAAACAGCCATTAGCAGTTGTTGAGTTGCACCTCTCTGCTATGGTGTGGCCTTTAAGTCGTGGCTTGTGAGGTAGTCTACGCGTTTCGCTGTTTTACTCTTACAGCCCGAAAGCTGTAAGGATTAAAACAGCTAAACGCGTAGGAAATACGGACGGACGGACGGAAGGACGACGGACGGACGGACAGACAGACAGACAGACAGATAGTAGATAGATGGATGGATGGATGGATGGATATATTCAGAGAGAAACATCATAAACCCTAAAGAGAGTCCTGAGTCCTACAGGCTAAGTGCCCACAGCCTAGAAATCAAAAGTGCAGATACAGTGGGTAATGTAAATTACGGCCACAGTGGTACATGATGGCTGCGGTCATATTGTTACGATCATTTGGCTATACAATAATGAATAATCTTAATTGTACACCTTGAACACAATTTTACAATTGCTCTCATAAAATGATAATTATAATCTGTAGAATCCAAAATAGCATTACCGTGCCTTTAAAGATACTGCCTCAAGGGAGAATGGACTACGCCAGCACTGTGTCTATATCGAACATAAAGGATTAGGCTCACTAGGACTTAACACTTTTATATTCACCAAATTATGTCCATAGATTGTCCAATCATACCCATATCTCCTACTGTATATATCCTAGGACTAAACTCTTTATATTCCCCATATTATGTCCATAGATTACCTGTCCAATCATACCCATATCCCTACTGTTATATCCTAGGACTAAAACCTTTATATTCCCCATATATGTCCATAGATTACCTGTCCAATCATACCCATATCTCCCCACTGTTATATCCTAGGACTAAACTCCATATACATCTATGGTATTACTTACCCGACCGAGGGCTCAACGCGATGTCCTTCGATCTTGCCGGAACCGCTTCTCCCGATCTTACATTTGACCGATATGCGATCACAAAATGAATGGGATTGCGATCGCATGTCGGTCAAATATACGATCGGGAGAAGCGGTTCCGGCAGCATCGATGAACATCACGTGAGCGCTCGGTTGGTAAGTATATTAATAGATGTATGGCCACCTTTAGGTCTATTTGGAGAGTTGGGTGGAAGGAAGAAAGAGACAGGGATAGGGATCTAATGGTGCTAGTCACAGGGACCACTGTTATAAAGTCTGCGAGAAGCTTTTACCTGGCATTTTAGAACTGTTCACCTCAGTACTATTAACTGAGCTCATCCTCCCCCCTCCTTCCTTCACCTTCAGTTCATTTGCAACATTGTAGAGGGAGCTGAGTTCAGGCTCTCTACTAACTACAATGTTACAAATTACAGACAGCAGAACAAGGAGATCAGATCAACACTGAAAGTAAAAGTTGACGGAGAGATGCTAGGGAGAACACTGGGGCCCTGGTTTAACAAAGGTGTGCTAGCTCTTTGCCTAGGTGACCTATGTCTAAAAATCGCTCTGGATATTCTTTATAAAGCACAATTAATATAATACCTTCACTACACATTGGCCTAAATTTAATATAATATTTATTATTTTAAAAATTGCTTCCAAAGCAGTTGTACTTTGAGATGCAGATAAAGTATCCAATCTGTCAAGGCTCAATCAAATTGTATCTCGGATTCTACCGTCATCCCAAGAAATACAATATAATAAGAAAGGTTGACACATGAGTAGTATACTTGCTAAATAATCAATTTACAGGAGTTAAGCTGAAAAAAACAAGTGATTCATCTAATACAGTTTTTCATTATTTTAGCAATTATGCTACTTGTGGCTTTTTAGGTCAACCTTGCTAATAGTTATATTTTAAAATTGATCAGGGAAAAGGATTAAATAACAAACTTATTTTATAGAGGGCACAGTCCACAGTGACAATAATAGAAGAGTGACTATAATAGAAGGTACAGACCATAGTCACCCTCATTAAGGGATCGTCCATAGTGACCATTACAGAAGGTACAGCCCATAGTGACCATTAGAGAAGTACAGCCCATAGTAATCATTATAAAAGGTACAGCCCATAGTGACCATTATAGAAGGTACAGCCAAGTCACCATTATAGAAGGTACAGCCCAGTACGATTATAGAAGGTATACATTGTTGGTCTGGGGAGTCACATTTGTACATGGATAGAAAATTGGTTAATGAATAGGATGCAGAGAGTAGTTGTAAAGGGGCTTCATCATTATGGACTAAAGTGCTAAGTGGGGTGCACACGGGTTCTGTGTTGGGGGCGCTTCATTTAATCTATTTATTAATGATTTGGAAGTGGGTATTGTCAGCAAGGTTTCTGTGTTTGCTGACGACACAAAACTTTGTCAACCATTATAAAACTCAGAGGATGTGCAATGGTTGCAGGGGGATCTAGATGATTGTCACATTGGGCTGCTAAGTGGCCGATGAAATTCAATGTTGATAAATGTAAGCGATGCATTTTGAACTTAAAAATCCTGTGCTGCTTATACTTAATGGCTCTGTGTTAAGTGAATCCCTGTTGGAAAGGGATCTGGAGTTTTGGTGGATAACAAACTTAAAGGTAGCAAGCAATGCCGGCTCGGCAACAGCCAGAGCCAGCATTGATTGTCTTGTATAAGAAGAGTATGGATTCAAGGGAGGAAAATGTAATTCTCCCTCTTTACAAAGCATTGGTAAGGCCTCATTGGAATATGCAGTGCAATTTTGGAATCCTGTGTACAAAAAGGACATCTGAAAATGGAAAGGGTTCAGAGAAGGGCAACTAAATTAATAAGGGGATTAGGGGAGCTTGAATATGAAGAGAGACTGGAAAAGTTACAATTATGTACGCTGGAGAAAGACATGATGGGGACATGATTACTGTGTATAAATACGTTAACGGCCATACAATAAAACTAATCGGGGCATTGTTCACCAATAGACATGTCAAGGACACGAGGACATCCCTTAAGAATTGAAGAAAAAGGCTCAAACTCGGGTTTTCACTGTGAGAACAGTAAAGCTATGGAACTGTCTTCCAGTGGACATTGTTAGGCAGGTTCATTGGTCAGTTAAAAAAAAAGCTGGATGAGTTTCTGCAAACAAGGAATGTTACAGTTACTGGTATTGATACATAAGTAGAGTTGATCCAGGGAAATTACTGATTGCCACTTGGAGTCAGGAAGGAATTTTTTCCTTCTAAATTTGGTGGGTTTTTTTTTTGCTTCTCTGGATGAACAGTTAGGCAGGGAATGAGGATATTGCTAGATGGGTTGAAAGGATGGACATATGTCTTTATTCAACCTAAATACTATACTATACTACAGCCCATGTGATCATTACAGAAGGCACAGCCCATAGTGACCATTATAAAAGGTACAGCCCATATTATCATATAAAAGGTACAGCCCATAGTGATCATTACAGAAAGTTCAGCCCATAGTGACCATTATAAAAGGTACAGCCATAGTGATCATTATAGAAGGTACAAGCCCATAGTGATAATAATAGAAGGTATAGCCATAGTCACCTTTATAAAAGGTACAGCCCATAGTGACCATTATAGAAGGTACAGCCCATAGTGACCATTATAGAAGGTACAGCCCATAATGACCAATATAGAAGATACAGCCCATAGTGACCATTATAAAAGGTACAGCCCATAGTGATCATTATAGAAGGTACAGCCCATAGTCACCATTGTAGAAGGTACAGCCCATAGTCACCATTATAGAAGGTACAGCCCATAGTGATCATTACAGAAGGTTCAGCCCATAGTGACCATTATAGAAGGTACAGCCCATAGTCACCATTATAGAAGGTACAGCCTGTAGTAACCTTATAGAAGGTACAGCCATAGTGACCATTATAGAAGGTACAGCCCATAGTGTCATTATAGAAGGCACAGCCCATAGTGAACATTATAGAAAGTACAGCCCACAGTGACCATTATAGAAGGTACAGTCCATAGTGACCATTATAGAAGGTACAGCCCATAGTCACCATTATAATAGGTACAGCCCCTAGTGATCATTACAGAAGGTACAGCCCATAGTGATTATAGAAGGTACAGCCCATAGTGGCCATTATAAAAGGTACAGCCCATAGTGATCATTACAGAAGGTTCAGTCCATAGTGACCATTATAGGAGGTACAGTCCATGTGACTATTATAGAAGGTAAGCCCATATTGACTATTATAAAAGGTACAGCCCATAGTGACCATTATAAAAGGTACAGCCCATAGTGATCATTACAGAAGGTTCAGCCCATAGTGACCATTATAGAAGGTACAGCCCATAGTGATCATTATAGAGCACAGCCCATAGTGAACATTATAGAAAGTACAGCCCACAGTGACCATTATAGAAGGTACAGTCCATAGGACCATTATAGAAGGTACAGCCCATAGTCACCATTATAATAGGTACAGCCCATAGTGATCATTACAGAAGGTACAGCCCATAGTGATCATTATAGAAGGTACAGCCCATAGTGGCCATTATAAAAGGTACAGCCCATGTGATCATTACGAAGGTTCAGTCCATAGTGACCATTATAGGAGGTACAGTCCATAGTGACTATTATAGAAGGTACAGCCCATATTGACTATTATAAAAGGTACAGCCCATAGGACCATTATAAAAGGTACAGCCCATAGTGATCATTACAGAAGGTTCAGCCATAGGACCATATAGAGTACAGCCCATAGTCACCATTATAGAAGGTACAGCCCATAGTGACCATCATAGAAGGTACAGCCATAGTGATCTAATAAAAGGTACAGCCCATAGTCACCATTATAGAAGGTACAGCCCATAGTCACCATGATAGAGACACAGCCATAGTGACCTTATAGAAGGTACAGCCCATAGTGACCATTAGAAGGTACCGCCTAGTGACCATCATAGAAGGTACAGCCCATAGTGATCATAATAAAAGGTACAGCCCATAGTCACCAATTATAGAAGGTACAGCCCATAGTCACCATGTATAGAAGACACAGCCCATAGTGACTATTATAGAAAAGTACAGCCCTTACTGATCATATAGAAGGTAAAGCCCATAGTGATCATTACAGAAGGTTCAGCCCATAGTGACCATTATAGAAGGTACGCCCATAGTCACCATTATAGAAGGTATAAGGTACAGCCTGTAGTAACCTTATAGAAGGTACAGCCCATAGTGACTATTATAGAAGGTACAGCCCATAGTGATCATTGTAGAAGGCACAGCCCATAGTGAACATTATAGAAAGTACAGCCCACAG
>JAACNH010008878.1:0-12128 GCA_019447015.1 Hymenochirus boettgeri
AGGTTAGCCTGGGTTTAAAACCCATCATATACAGGTTAGACTGGGTTTAAAACCCATCATATACAGGTTAGCCTGAGTTTAAAACCCATCATATACAGGTTAGCCTGGGTTTAAAACCCATCATATACAGGTTATCCTGGGTTTAAAACCCATCATATACAGGTTAGACTGGGTTTAAAAACCCATCATATACAGGTTAGCCTGGGTTTAAAACCCATCATATACAGGTTAGACTGGGTTTAAAACCCATCATATACAGGTTAGCTGAGTTTAAAACCCATCATTACAGGTTAGCCTGGGTTTAAAACCCATCATATACAGGTTAGCCTGGGTTTAAAAACCATCATATACAGGTTAGCCTGGGTTTAAAACCCATCATATACAGGTTAGCCTGGGTTTAAAACCCACCATATACAGGTTAGCCTGGGTTTAAAACGCATCATATACAGGTTAGCCTGGGTTTAAAACCCGTCATATACAGGTTAGCCTGGGTTTAAAACCCATCATATCAGGTTAGCCTGGGTTAAAAATCATCATATACAGGTTAGCCTGGTTTTAAACCTAATATACAGGTTATCCTGGGTTTAAAACCATCATATACAGGTTAGACTGGGTTTAAAACCCATCATATACAGGTTAGCCTGGTTTAAAACCCATCTATACAGTTAGACTGGGTTTAAAACCCATCATATACAGGTTAGCCTGAGTTTAAAACCCATCATATACAGGTTAGCCTGGGTTTAAAACCCATCATATACAGGTTAGCCTGGGTTTAAAACCCATCATAACAGGTTAGCCTTGGTTTAAAACCCATCATATACAGGTTAGCCTGGGTTTAAAACCCATCATATACAGGTTAGCCTGGGTTTAAAACCCATCATATACAGGTTAGCCTGTGTTTAAAACCCATCATATACAGGTTAGCCTGGGTTTAAAACCCATCATATACAGGTTAGCCTGGGTTTAAAAATCATCATATACAGGTTAGCCTGGGTTTAAAACCCATCATATACAGGTTAGCATTGGTTTAAAACCCATCATATACAGGTTAGCTTGAGTTGAAAACCCATCATATATAGGTTAGCCTGGGTTTAAACCCATCACATACAGGTTAGCTTGGGTTTAAAATCCATCTATATAGGTTAGCTTGAGTTTAAAACACATCATATACAGGTTAGCATTGGTTTAAAACCCATCATATATAGGTTAGAGTCATTTAAACCCCATTAGATACAGGTTAGCCTTGGTTTAAAACCCATCATATACAGGTTAGCTTAAGTTTAAAACCCAATATATAGGTTAGCCTGGTTTAAAACCCATCATTATAAGGTTAGCTTGGGTTTAAAACCCATCATATAAGGTAGCTTGAGTTTAAAACACATCATATACAGGTTAGCATTGGTTTAAACCCATCATATATAGGTTAGCTAGGGTTTAAAACCCATCATATTACAGGTTAGCTTGAGTTTAAAACCCATCATTACAGGTTAGCTTGAGTTTAAAACCCATCATATACAGGTTAGCTTGATTTAAAACACCATATATATAGGTTAGCTAGGGTATAAAACCCATCATATATAGGATGGCTAGGGTTTAAAACCATCATCACGGTTAGCTGGGTTTAAAACATATCATATAGGTTAGCTAGGGTTTAAAGCCCATATATAAAAGTAAATAGGGTTTAAAACCCATCATATACAGGTTAGCTTGAGTTTAAAACCCATCATATAGAGGTTAGCTTGTATTAAAAACCCATCACACACAGGTTAGCTAGGGTTTAAAACCACATATACAGGTGAGTTTTGGAGTTTAAAACCATCATATACAGGTTGTTTGAGTTTATCAGGCCCCTGCCCCGAAGAGCTTACAATCTAGCACATTTATTGTATAGATACATCAGTATGTCTTAATGATTGTGGTAAAAACCGGAATGCCTGGAAAAACCCACGCACACCACAGAGAAAAAAAAAATATAAACTCCTTGCAGACGTGTCCAAAAGGGGGATCGAACTCAGGACTTCAGTGCTGCAAGGCATCAGTACTAGCTATTGAGCCACCATGCTGCCCATCATATACAGGTTAGCCTTGTTTAAAACACATCATATACAGGTTAGCTTGGATTTAAAACCCATCATATACAGGTTAGCTTGGGTTTAAAACCCATCATATACAGGTTAGCTTGAGTTTAAAACCCATCATATATAGGTTAGCCTTGGTTTAAAACCCATCACATACAGGTTAGCTTGGGTTTAAAATCCATCATACATAGGTTAGTTTGAGTTTAAAGCCCATCATATACAGGTTAGCCTTGGTTCAAAACCCTTATATACAGTTAGCCTTTGTTTAAAACCCACATATACGGTTAGCATTCGTTTAAACCCCATCAGATACAGGTAGCCTTGGTTTAAAACCCATCATATACGGTTAGCCTTGGTTTAAAACCATCTTGGGTTTTCTTGGGTTTAAAACCCATCATATACAGGTTAGCTTGAGTTTAAAACCCTTCATAAAGGTTAGCTTGGGTTTAAAACCCATCATATATAGGTTAGCTTGGGTTTAAAACCCATAATATATAGGTTAGCTTGGGTTTAAAACCCATCATATATAGGTTAGCTTGAGTTTAAAACCCATCATATATAGGTTAGCCTTGGTTTAAAACCCATCATTACAGTTAGCTTGGGTTTAAATTCATCATATATAGGTTAGCTTGAGTTTAAAACCCATCATATCAGGTTAGCATTGGTTTAAAACCCATCATTACAGTTACTTGAGTTGAAACCATCATTTAGGTTAGCCTGGGTTTAAAACCCATCACATACAGGTTAGCTTGGGTTTAAAATCCATCATATATAGGTTAGCTTGAGTTTAAAACACATCATATACAGGTTAGCATTGGTTTAAAACCCATCATATATAGGTTAGCATTCATTTAAACCCCATTAGATCAAGGTTAGCATTGGTTTAAAACCCATCATATACAGGTTAGCTTAAGTTGAAAACCCATCATATATAGGTTAGCCTTGGTTTAAACCCATCTATACAGGTTAGCTTGGGTTTAAAACCTCATATTATGGTTAGCTTGAGTTTAAAACACATCATATACAGGTTAGCATTGGTTTAAAACCCATCATATATAGGTTAGCTAGGGTTTAAAACCCATCATATACAGGTTAGCTTGAGTTTAAAACCCATCATATACAGGTTAGCTTGTATTTAAAACCCCATTATATAAGGTTAGCTAGGGTATAAAACCCATATATAGGATGGCTGGGTTTAAAACCATCATAACAGTATAGCTAGGGTTTAAAACCATCAATATGGGGTTAGCTTAGGTTTTAAAGCCCATCATATAAAGTAAGATAGGGTTTTAAACCCATCATATACAGGTTAGCTTGAGTTTAAAACCCATCATATAGAGGTTGCTTGTATTAAAAACCCATCAACACAGGTTGCTAGGGTTTAAAACCCAACATATACAGGTGAGTTTGAGTTTAAAACCCATCATTACAGTTGTTTGAGTTTATCAGGCCCTGCCCCGAAGAGCTTACATCTAAGCACATTTATTGTATAGATACATCAGTATGTCTTAATGATTGTGGTAAAAACCGGAATGCCTGGAGAAAACCCACGCACACACAGAGAAAAAAAATATAAACTCCTTGCAGACGTGTCCAAAAGGGGATCGAACTCAGGACTTCAGTGCTGCAAGGCATCAGTACTAGCTATTGAGCCACCATGCTGCCCATCATATACAGGTTAGCCTTGGTTTAAAACACATCATATACAGGTTAGCTTGGATTTAAAACCCATCATATACAGGTTAGCTTGGGTTTAAAACCCATCATATACAGGTTAGCTTGAGTTTAAAACCCATCATATATAGGTTAGCCTTGGTTTAAAACCCATCACATACAGGTTAGCTTGGGTTTAAAATCCATCATACATAGGTTAGTTTGAGTTTAAAGCCCATCATATACAGGTTAGCCTTGGTTCAAAACCCTTATATACAGGTTAGCCTTTGTTTAAAACCCACCATATACAGGTTAGCATTCGTTTAAACCCCATCAATACAGGTTAGCCTTGGTTTAAAACCCATCATATACAGTTAGCCTTGGTTTAAAACCCATCTTGGGTTTTCTTGGTTTAAAACCCATCATATACAGGTTAGCTTGAGTTTAAAACCCATCATATATAGGTTAGCTTGGGTTTAAAACCCATCATATATAGGTTATCTTGGGTTTAAAACCCATAATATATAGGTTAGCTTGGGTTTAAAACCCATCATATACGGTTAGCTTGAGTTTAAAACACATCATATACAGGTTCATTGGTTTAAAACCATCATATATAGGTTAGCATTCATTTAAACCCCATCAGATACAGGTTAGCCTTGGTTTAAAAACCCATCATATACAGGTTAGCTTGGGTTTAAAAACCCATCATATATATAGGTTGCTTGAGTTTAAAACACATCATATACAGGTTAGCATTGGTTTAAAACCCATCATATATAGGTTAGCTAGGGTTTAAAACCCATCATATACAGGTTAGCTTGAGTTTAAAACCCATCATATACGGTTAGCTTGAGTTAACCATCATATACAGGTTAGCTTGTATTTAAAACCCATTATATATAGGTTAGCTAGGGTTTAAAACCCATCATATATAGGATGGCTAGGGTTTAAAACCCATCATATACAGGTTAGCTAGGGTTTAAACCCATCATATAAAAGTAAGATAGGGTTTAAAACCCATCATATACAGGTTAGCTTGAGTTTAAACCCATCATATAGAGGTTAGCTTGTATTAAAAACCCATCCACACCAGTTAGCTGGGTTTAAAACCCAACATATCAGGTGAGTTTGAGTTTAAAACCCATCATATACAGGTTAGTTTGAGTTTATCAGCCTGCCCCGAAGAGCTTACAATCTAGCACATTTATTTATAGATACACAGTATGTCTTTATGATTGTGGAAAAACCGAATGCCTGGAGAAACCCACGCACACACAGAGAAAAAATATATAAACTCCTTGCAGACGTTGTCAAAAGGGGGATCGAACTCAGGATTTCCGTGCTGCAAGGCATCAGTACTAGCTATTGAGCCACCATGCTGCCCATCATATCCAGGTTGCCTTGGTTTAAAATACAAATTCCAGGTTAGCTTGGATTTAAAACCCATCATATACAGGTTAGCTTGGGTTTAAAACCCTCATATACAGGTTAGCTTGAGTTTAAAACCCTCATATAAGGTTAGCCTTGGTTTAAAACCCATCACATACAGGTTAGCTTGGATTTTTTGTTTATTTTTTAAAATCCATCAACTAGGTTAGCTTGAGTTTTAAAGCCCCCATCATATACAGGTTAGCCTTGGTTCAAAACCCTTATATACAGGTTTAGCCTTTGTTTAAAACCCATCTATACAGGTTTAGCATTCGTTTAAACCCCATCAGATACAGGTTCGCATTTGTTTTCAACCCCATCAGATACAGGTTAGCCTTGGTTTTAAAACCCATTCATATACAGGTTAGCCTTGGTTTTAAAAACCCATCTTGGGTTTTCTTGGGTTTAAAACTATCATATACAGGTTAGCTTGAGTTTAAACACCCATCATATATAGGTTAGCTTGGTTTAAAACCCCATCATATATAGGTTAGCTTGGGTTTAAAACCCATAATATATAGGTTAGCTTGGGTTTAAAAAACCCATCATATACAGGTAGCTTGGTTTAAAACCTCATATCCAGGTTAACTTGGTTTAAAACCCATCATATACAGGTTAGCTGGGTTTAAACCCATCATATAAAGGTTAGCTAGGTTTAAAACCCATCAATAAAGGTTAGCTAGGGTTTAAAACCCATCTATATATGGTTTTAGCTTGGTTTAAACCCCTCTATATAAGGTTACTGGGTTAAAACCCATCATATAAATGGTTAGCTAGGGTTTAAACCCATCATAATATGTTAGCTTGTATTTAAAACCCACATATATAGGTTGCTAGGTTTAAGCCCTATATAAGTAACTAGGGTTTAAAACCCATCATATATAGGTTAGGTTGAGCTTAAAACCCATCATACAAAGGTTAGCTAGGGCTTAAAATCCATCATATACAGGTAAGTTTGAGTTTAACCCATGATATACAGGTTATTTTAAGTTGAAAACCCATCATATACAGGTTAGTTTGAGTTTAAAACCCATCATTACAGGTTAATTTTAGTTTAAAACCCATCATATACAGGTTAGTTTGAGTTTTAAACTCATCATATATAGGTTAATTTTAGTTTAAAACCCATCATATACACTTGGATTTAAAACCAATCATAAACAGATTATCCTGGTAATCTGCACTCTTTTTCAGACTTCTGTTAATCAATGATTATCCCCTGCCTGTTCAATAATAAAGGAATGCACCTCGGGGCAGGAAGGCAAAAGGTCTCCCTCCTCCATGTCAAATCCAAACCTCAACAAAAATGCTGGAAATGATGTGTTAGTGCAGTTCACAGAATCACACAGCATGTTTCTGGTTTCTCAACCCTTCTCAATACCCTGCATGTTCAATGTTTATAGTGACCCCCTTCAGTGCAAGTGAGGGAGTTGGATGAATTACTACCCGGATATTTAAGGAAAATTATTGTCCCATTTTGGTAAGAAAAGCTGGCCACACCCTCCATGCAGTCAATCAAGGCTGTGAAAACTGAGATCACAGCCAATGATGACAAATTTTTCACCTGCTGCTCCTCCTCTGCACTGCACGCTTATAAAAATCTCATTGAGCAGAGGGAGGAGGCAGATACCTTTGGCCAGGAAGAAATAGAACGTATTATTAAATATCTGGTTACAAATACATGTAATAAACAGGTAAAAAAGCAGTTCGGATTGTGGGCAGATAACTGACAAGTCACCATTTTTTTTTTCAAGAATGGACATGTCCTTTGAAGTAAATAAACTATACATACATACAAATAACCATGCAAGTATATATGTACCCTCCATGTCATGGGCATTGCCCTAGCAATCGGCAATGAAAGCCTCCACTGCAACAAACTAACATTCAACTATAGTAACATAGTAATTGATGTAAAATAAAGTCATCCATCCATCTAGTCCAAACCTTTACATCCTACACTTTAACCCTACCTTATAGTACCTAACATCCAGAGGAAGGCAAAAAAAAAAAAAGCTTTAAAAAAAAAAGGGCGGGGGATTCCTCTGTGACTCCAAACGCAATCAGAAAATATCCCTGTACCAACCAGAACGACAGTATATGTATTAATACCAGTAATTCTCAATATTATATAGTATCCCCGTACAAACCAGAACTAAAGTATATGTATTAATACCAGTAATTCTCATATTATGTATCCCTGTACCAACCATAACTACATATATGTATTAATACCATTAATTTTCAATATTATATAGTATCCCCGTACCAACCAGAACTAAGTATATGTATGTAAATACCAGTAATTCTCAATATTAAATAGTATCCCTGTACCAACCAGAACTACAGTATATGTATTAATACCAGTAATTTTCAATATTATAAAGTATCCCTGTACCAACCAAACTACAGTATATTTTATAGTAATCCCCGAACAAGATACTACTGTATATGATAATGAGAATTACTGGTATTTACATATACTGTAGTTCTGGTTGGTACAGGGATATTATATAATATTGAGAATTCATGATATTTATACATACTGTAGTTCTGGTTGGTACAGGTATACTATATAATATTGAGAATTACTGATATTATTACATATACTGTAGTTCTGGTTGGTACTGGGATAATTTATAATATTGAGTATTACTGGTATTAATACATATACTGTAGTTCTGGTTGGTACGGGGATACTATATATATATTGAGAATTACTAGTTTAATACATATACTGTGTTTCTGGTTGGTCGGGATACTAATAATATGAGAAATTACTGGTATTAATACATATACTTTAGTTCTGGTTTTACGGGGATACTATATAATTTGAGAATACTGTTAATACATATTGTAGTTCTGGTTGTTGCAGGGATAACATATATTTGAGATTACTGGATTAATACATATACTGTATTTTGGTTGGTACGGGATACTATATAATATTAGATTACTGGTATTAATACATATACTGTTGTTCTGGTTGGTACAGGGATACTTTATAATATTGAAAATTACTGGTATTATTACATATACTGTAGTTCTGGTTGGTACTGGAATACTTTATAATATTGGGTATTACTGGTATAAATACATATACTGTAGTTCTGGTTGGTACGGGGATACTATATAATATTGAGAATTACTAGTATTAATACAATAACTGTAGTTCTGGTTGGACGGGATACTAATAATATTGAGATTACTGTATTAATCATATACTGTATTTCTGGTTGGTACAGGGATACTATATAATATTTAGAATTACTGATTTATTACATTACTGTAGTTCTGGTTGGTACGGAATACTATAATATTGGATTACGTATAAATCATAACTGTAGTTCTGGTTGGTACGGGGATACTATTAATATGAGAATTACTGTATTAATACTATACTGTAGTTCTGGTTGGTACAGATACTATATATAGGAGAATTACTGGAATTAATACATATACTGTAGTTTCTGGTTGGTATGGGAATACTATATAATATTGAGAATTACTGGTATCAATACTAAACTGTATTTTCTGGTTGGGACAGGGATACAATAATAATTTGAGAATTACTGGTATTAATACATACTCTGTAGTTTGTTGGACGGGATTATATAATATTGAGAATTACTGGTATTAATACTATATTGTATTTCTGGTTGGTACGGGATATATATATATTGGAAATTACTGGTATTAAAACATTACTGTAGTTCTGGTTGGTAGGGATCTATATAATATTGGAATTACTGGTATATACATATACTGTAGTTCTGGTTGTTGAAGGGATACTATATAATATTGAGATTACTGGTATATACATAATACTGTAGTTTCTGGTTGTACGCATACTAATAATTTGAGAATTACTGTATTAATACATATACTGTAGTTCTGGTTGGTACAGGGATACTTATAATATTGAAAATATGGTATTAATACATAACTGTAGTTCTGGTTGGTACGGGGATACTATTTAATATTGGAATTACTGGTATTAATACATATACTTAGTTCTGGTTGGTACGGGGATACTATTATAATATTGAGAATTCGGTTTAATACATATACTGTATTTCTGGTTGTTACGGGATACTATATAATATTGAAATTACTGGTATTATACATATACTGTAGTTTGGTTGGTACGGGATATTATATAATATTGAAATTACTGATTTTAATACATATACTGTAGTTCTGGTTGGTACGGGATACTATAAATATTGAAATTACTGTATTATACATATACTGTGGTTTGGTTTGGTAACGGGATCTTTAATATTGAGATATTACTGGTATAAATACATATACTGTAGTTCTGTTGGTAGGGGATACTATATAATATTGAGAATTACTAGTGATTATACATATACTGTAGTTTCTGGTTGTAACAGGGATACTTATAATATTGAGAATTAACTGTATTATTACATATACTGTAGTTCTGGTTGGTACTGGGATACTTTATAATATTGGGTATTACTGGTATAAATACATATACTGTAGTTCTGGTTGGTACGGGGATACTATATAATATTGAGAATTACTAGTATTAATACATATACTGTAGTTCTGGTTGGTACGGGGATACTATATAATAACTGGATACATTTAGGTTCACTCGTACTGGTAGTTCTGGGTTGGGTACAGGGATACTTAATAATATTGGAAGAATTATTATTACATATACTGAGTTCTGGTTGGTACAGGATAAACTATATAATATTGTATTACTGTATTATGCATATACTGTAGTTCGGTTTGGAACGGGATAATTTTATAATTGAGTATTACTGGTATTAATACATATACTGTAGTTCTGGTTGGTACGGGATACTATATAATATTGAGAATTACTGTATTAATACATATACTGTAGTTCTGGTTGGTACGGGGATACTATAATATTGAGAAATACTGGTATTTATACATATACTTTAGTTCTGTTGGTACAGGGATACTATATAATATTGAGAATTTACTGATTAATACATATACTGTAGTTCTGGTTGCAGGGATACTATATATATTGAAATTACTGGTATTAATACATATACTGTAGTTTTGGTTGTACAGGGATACTATATAATATTGAGAATTACTGGTATTAATACATATACTGTGTTCTGGTTGGTCAGGGATACTATAATATTGAAAATTACTGGTATTAATACATATACTGTATTCTGTGGTACGAATACTTATATATTGAGTATTACTGGTATAATAACAATAACTGTAGTTCTGGTTGGTACGGAGATACTATATAATATTGAGAATTACTGGTATTATTACATATACTGTATTTCTGGTTGGTACGGGATAATATAATATTGAGAATACTGTATTAATACATATTGTAGTTTCTGGTTGGTACGGGTACTATATAATATTAGAATACTGTATTATACATATACTGTAGTTTCTGGTTGGTACGGAGATACTTATAATATTGGAAATTACTGGTATAAATACATCACTGTATTTCTGGTTGTGTACGGGATACTATAATAATATTGAGATATACTGTATTAATACATATACTGTAGTTCTGGTTGGTACAGGGATACTATATAATTGGAATACTAACTGGAATTAATACTATACTGTATTTCTGGTTGGTACGGAGATACATATAAATATTGAGAATATACTGGTATTAATACATAAACTGTAGTTCTGGTTGGTACGGGGATCAATATAATATTTGAGAATTACTGGTATTAATACATATACTGTAGTTCTGGTTGGTACAGGGATACTATTATATATTGAGAATTACTGGTATTTAATACTATATATGTATTTTCTGGTTGGTACAGGGATACTATATAATATTGAGAATAACTGGTATTAACATATACTGTAGTTCTGGTTGGTAGGGGATACTATATAATTTGAAGATTAACTGGTATTAATACAATACTGTAGTTCTGGTTGGAGGATCTTAATAATATTGAAAGTAACTGGTTATTAATACATATACTGTAGTTCTGGTTGTACGGATACTATATAATATTGAGAATTACTGGTATTATACATATACGTGTTCTGGTTGGTACAGGGATACTATATAATATTGAAAATTACTGGTATATTAATACATATACTGTAGTTCTGGTTGGTACGGGAACATATATAATATTGAGAATACTGGTATAATACATATAGTTTAGTTCTGGTTGGTACGGGATACATATAATATTGAGAATACTGGTATTAATACATATACTGTAGTTCTGGTGTGTTACGGGATACTATATAATATTTAGAATTACTGGTATTAATCATATACTGTAGTTTGGGTTGGTACGGGATATATATATAATATGAGGAATTACTGGTATTTAATACATATACTGTTAGTTCTGCTGTTTGGTACAGGGATACTTATAATATGAAATTACTGTATTATACTATATACTGTAGTTCTCTTGTTGTACGGGATATATAAATATGAGATTACTGGTATAAATACATATACTGTAGTTCGTGTTTGGTACGGGGATACTATATAATATTGAGAATACTGGTATATACTATACTTAGTTCTGGTTGGTCAGAGGATACTATATGATATTGAGTTACTACTGATATATTACATATACTGTAGTTCTGGTTGTACGGACTATATAATATTGGATTACTGGTATAATAATATACTGTAGTTCTGGTTTGGTACGGGATACTATATAATATTGAGAATTACTGTATTAATACATATACTGTATTTCTGGTTGGCTGGGATACTATATAAATTGAGAATTACTGTATTAATACATATACTGTAGTTTCTGGTTGGTACGGGAATACTATATATATGAAATAACTGGTATATTAATCATATACTGTAGTTCTGGTTTGGTACAGGGATACAAATAATATTGAGAATTACTGGTATATAATACTAACTGTATTGTGTTTGGTACGGGATACTATATAGATATTGAGAATTACTGGTAT
>JAACNH010008879.1:0-12126 GCA_019447015.1 Hymenochirus boettgeri
AAGGGCCAATGCCATTTATTCATTAAATCCATTACATTTTCAGGATTTTTTTCATTTGGGAACCTAGAAAGGTAGAATCAGTCTGTGTGGGTGGATCCTTTACAATTAGATTTCATCTACGCACTATCAACCAAAATATTGGTTGCTGTGGTCAAATGAGCCAAACTACTAGTCTAGTCTCTAAACAGTCTTTGATAAAAGGGACTTGAAGACATTTTTTTGAAGAAAAATGGAAAAATACAGAAGAACAGTATTACAACCGCTTTAATTGGAAACTCTCTAGTCCAGTGTTTCTTAACCAGAGGCCTGGGACCCCTGGGGTCCTAGAAAGTTTGCTAGGGGTCCCCTGTGGGATAGTGACAGGAACTGTATGGATATGTCCTTGTAAATGATTTGATGAGTTTTTTTAATAAACATAAATTTATTGAGCTACAGTGCCCTATTTAGTACAAATGGCCTGCTTCACATAAAAAGGACAATGCTTATAATATCTACAAATTGCCCTCTGGTTTTGTACCAAGGTTGTGTAATGCTTTAAAATGCTACGGGATGGCATTCAATTAAATACTGCAATGGCAGTGAAAATTACCAAGAAGTCTCTTCTTTTTTGAGGCCACTGGTGTCCATTTAGTGCAATCTTTTTAGCCTACTTCTGATGCATACCTAAAAGTTGATCTAGAAGAGGTCTGACGGGAGATATAACAAGGGGTTATAGTATAAAAAATACCAGTAACTTTTCTTCTAGGCAGGCATCCGACCATCTCTAATAAACCAGCTAATAAGCTAATACCACATCTAGAAGCCATTAGAACAATGTAGAAGGGATTATTTTTTAAATTTCTAGAAATGTGCAGAAAAACAATTATAAACATTTCCTATGTTTCAAAGGTATTTATTAACAAAAACATCAAATTTATACAAACAATCAATATTTATATTCAATATTCACTGTCAATACAGCGAATTGTTCTTCTCCATAAATTCTCCAATTCACTCTGCCATGCTTGGCTTCTGGGCCAAAGTCCCAAATGATGCTGATCAATTCTTGGATATTTGGTGCATTCGATCCAGAGGAAGGCGAAAAACCCCAAAACAAAAAATGGGGGAAAATTCCTTCCTGACTCCAAATGGCAATCGGAAAAAATCCCTGGATCTACTATATCTATTAGTAACAGTCATTTGTGGCATTCTGCTTTGTTATAATATTTGCCTTGTGTCCATAATGTTGGGAAATACACAGGTCATCACCAACTGCACCTGCATTGTTGGGAGAAGTTTCTCTTGGAGGACATTTTGATTCAATTCAATTCTTTATACATGGCCACACATGGATTGTATATGGATATCCTTTATCACTTATTATTATTTATTTTGTTTTCTCGTTTGCTGTTTTTTTGTTTTAATTAACAGACTCCTTGGTAAAAAGGTTGTTGGTGGTACGAGGGTCCCGTTCTTCAGTTTAGCCCAGTCAATTCTCTATGTAACAGGAAATAAACAAAATCAGTATTAAACACAAACCCCAATCCCTATGTCCCTATTTGTGAATGGCTGATCCACAGATTCCTTTGTCCTTGACTCAACTAAAGTGTCTGCAATATAAACTTACATTGAAGAACTCGGATTCCATAATCTCCTGGGCTCCTCGCTTTGTCGCTCCAAGGCGTTTCTTGTCGTTTTTATTCAAAAGCTACAAAGAAAAATCATCTGTTACTTTAATAGTTGCACAACCCTCAATAGATGATTGTCTGATACCTTTTAATATTATGAGTAGCAAACTGCCATAATGTCCCCAACATATAATACTCACACAGCTGTTCTATTTAAAATGGGACGATTTTCCAGCATTGTTGCCAGGTCCCCCATAGAAAGAAACTCCATCGCTATATAATCCTCATTTTCTATGGAGAAGGATTTCACTAATCCGATGGCAAATCGGCTTTTATTACTCTGGTTCAATTCCAGGATTTTCTTCTCTGTTTCATATATACAGAATGTTAATAGATCAAAGGTTCTCTATATTATACCTGGTGATTTGTCAGCTTCCTCCACTTGTAAAGGCACTGGATTATTCTCCTTCATTCCTACCAATATTTTGTAATATGGCTCCTCCTATATAAATTATAATGTAAAATAATAAGTCATTCAGAATAATTATAACACATCATGTTTATAGTTATGGTGGTTTTAATGCTCTGGGGGTTAGTCCCGCTTTTACAGGCCTAATTGTTAGAAAGGGAAAGTTAAAATATAAATTTTAAAACAATAAATCTTCCTATGGCACTGGCTTGGGGGATAAAAAAAATAAACTTTTTTCATAATTTGTGATTTTTTTAAAACTTTAGTTAAATGGCTACCACAGGAATAAAAGGGTAGGTGTGTTTACCCGTGTCAGGTTGGGGGGTTAAAAAATAAACTTTTTGATGATTGGTCTAATTTTGTTTATTGACTTTAGTTACCCTTTAAGTATAGCTGCCACAAGAATGAAAAAGTAGGTGTGTGTACTTGTATCAGGTTGGGGTAAAAAATTTACTTTTTTGATGATTGGTAAAAAACATATTTTTACTTTAGTTAGCCTTTAAGAATGGCTATCACAGCAATAAAAGGATAGGTGTATTTACCTGTATCAGGTTGGGGGTTAAAAAAATAAACTTTGATGATTGGTCAAAATATATTTTTTGACTTTAGTTACCCTTTGAGTATGGCTATTACAACAATAAAAGGGCAGGTGTGTTTACCTGTATCAGGTTGGGGGTTAAAAAACAAAACTTATTGATGATTGTTTTTTGACTTTAGTTACTCTTTAAGTGTGGCTACCACAAGAATGGAAGGGCACTGCATACGTCTCACTCCAGCACTTATACCCATTCCATTGTATCTGTATGTTACCCACCTAACTAGATTGTAAGCTCTACGGGGCAGGGACCTCATTACCTCTTGTGGCAAAGCGACTTTATTGTATTGTAATACTGTACAGCGCTGCATCCCCAAGTGGCACTTTAGAAATAAATATATACATACATACAAGGGTAGATCAGTAGGTGTGTTTACCTGTGTCAGGTTAGGGGTTAAAAAACAAACTTTTTTAATAAATGGTCAAAATTTATTTTTGACTTTAGTTACCCTTTACATATAATTACCACACAAATAAAAGGGTAGGTGTTTTTACCCATGTCAGGTAGGGGGTTAAAATAATAACCTTTTTGATGATTGGTCAAAATTTATTTTTGACTTTGGTTACCCTTTAGGTATGGCTGCCACATGAATGAAAGGGTAGGTGTGTTTACCTGTGTCAGGTTAGGGGTTAAAAAAATAAACCTTTTTGATAATTGGTCAAAATTTATTTTTGACTTTAGTTACCCTTTAAATATGGCTACCACAAGAATGGAAGGATATGTGTATGCACCTGTATTAGGTTGGGGTTTTAAAACAAACTTTTTTGATGATTGGTTGAAAATTTATATATGGATTTAGTTACTCAACGTTTTTTATTTAGTTAATCAACGTTTTTGATTATTGGTCAAAATGTATTTTTTTGACTTTAGTTACCCTTTAAGTTTGGCTACCACATCAATAAAAGTGTAGGTGTGTTTACCTGTGTCAGGTTGGGGGTTAAAAAAACAACTTTTTTAATGATTGGTCAAAATGTATTTTTTTTTACTTTACTTACCCTAATATGACTGGCACATGAATGAAAGGGTAGGTGTCTGTACCTGTATCAGGTTGGGGGGATTTTGATGATTGGTTAAATTTTGTTTTTTTACTTTAGCTAGCTTTAAGTATGGCTACCACAGGAATAGAAGGGTAGTTCAGTAGGTGTGTAATACAGGATGGCACACTTCTTCTATATGACCAACACATCTGTACCAAAGTTTGTATCTAACTCAAAAACTGTAGGAGGAGACAGTCCAAAAAAGCGGAATAGTAAAACAGAAGAAGAACAGTAATTTGGGTCTTTAAGCTAAATGAATAAATATTACGTCCCACTCTACACCATTAGAAGCCTCATTTTCTTATCTGATAAGTTATCATTATGAAAGTTGGTAGCAGCCTTACCTCGCTCTCATTTCCGAAGAAATGTCCGACTCTCATTTTGAAGTTTTTGAACATCATTACTACAAAATTAAAATAAAAATAGATATTCATTTTCAAACAAAGACAGTTTTATTTCAATCATAAAACATGAAATGCTGTAAACCTACATATCCCACAATGCAATTCAAGAATTTAAAGCATTGCAATAAATTCTATTAACCCAGCGGCCCCATTTAATTATTTTTTTTTTTTAAAGTGCACAGTTGGTAATGTACGTCATGTATTTTATAGTTATGAGTTGAGGAGGTGACATTGCTTGGGGGACGTATAGCACATATGTTTATTGTAAAACCTTATATACAACGTTATCAGTTTTTCCACTTGAAGCATAAATATACAAATGTTGTGGTGGACATGCTACATGGAATTAGCCGTTGGGAAAACATAATGAGTGCAACTGAATACCGCAGCACTTGAGCGACTGATGGGCGTCAGTGTCTCTGATCATGTGACTCTTTGCCTGTGTTGTTAAAGCCGGGCTTCATTCTGTTGCGCTGTCTGAGCGTTGTGTGTTTTTATTAAGCGTGCTCAATTTTTTGCAAATTTGTTAGCGGTATGTTACCTTGTTTGCACTTTAACACTTTATCCTTGCTCAAGTGCCGTGATATCTTTGTTCTTTTATTTGTAACTGTCTGTGAAGTGTGTGACATGTGGGCAGTGTGTGTCTGGTGTTTAAGTCCAGGTAATGCATGTAATTCCTGTGTACCATACCCCCCAAACGTCCCGGTTGGAAAAGGTGGATGGGGCATGTCTGCGATGTTGCGGTGGGTGGGGGCACGGCATTCTGCATTCTAGGGTGTGTCTGGGTTCAGTGTCTGTGCGTGTCTGTGATGTTGTGGTGTCCAGGAGGCTTGGACGTGAAATTTATTGGTCGCGATATTTGGGGGCATGGCCATGCTGTATCAAAGCGTGGGCATGGCTGTGCCATTTAGGGGTGTGGTGTTTGGGGGTGTGCCTGTGATGTTTGGGGGCATGGACAGGATGTTTTTGTATGTGGGTGTGATTCGGGAACAGACCTGGGATGTTTGGGGGTGTGGCCATGAGGTATTGGGGTGGACCATGTTTTGGGGTTTTTTGGGGAGTGACCACAATATCTAGTAGCGTGGTCACATCATTTAGGGTCATGGTAATGCATGGCAGTTATCTCTGGGGGCGTGGCCTTGATGGTTGGGGTAAGAGCGTGACCGTGATATTTGGGGGCTTGGCCGTGACAGCAATATCTGGGGGCGTGGTCACATTCCAGGAGGTTCTGCTTTAAATTTCTTACCATGACGCGTGGTCACATTCCAGGAGGTTCTGCTTTAAATTTCTTACCATGACAATAACCGCAAATGTGGTTCATATCACCAATAGTAACACAGTCTTTCCCGGGTTGTAATATTTAAAACCTTCCAGGAGCATGTTGTAATGTCTTACAGACCGTAAGGGCACGGCTACACTAGGCCGCACACTGTGCCGCAATTGTGTGTACGTTTTCTGTGCGTTTGCACATGCAATTTCTCCTTTTGATATACGAAATCGCATGCAATTGCGTATCACAAACGGAAAGGCAATCGCATGTGTTGCCTCGATTGCAAGGCAATCGTATGAGAAAGCGCAAAGAAAAGATTGTGCTAGTGTGGCCTAGCTCTAAGGGAAATGTGTTCCCTCTGTTATAGATCACCAAGGGTGTAAGATGCCCTTTTATACTCTCTCCTTGATGACATCACAATGTCACCTGACACCCTTGTTACCATGACAACAATGTCACCTGACACCCTTGTTACCATGACAACCACAGCACCTGGTTTGTTTTCCAGATGCTTCCGTCAAACCCAAATAAAGTATATTAAATACATATATAAGGGTTTAACATACTAACATAACACCCTATCTTTACTATAGTGGGTAATATATCCCCTTCTGTAATCATATTATCATCTTATCACTGCCATTGCTTCATTTTATATTACACTGACATACTAAAACTACAATTCCCATAATTCACTTCAGAAATTCTATCCATTGCAACCAACTAAGTGATGACAACCACAGCACCTGGTGTTTTCTAGATGCTTCCCTCAAACTTAGATAGTAAGTTATGTTAATGATTGATGACATCCCAATATCTTCTGACACCCTTGTTAACTGAGAACATCTGGTTACCATGACAACCACAGCACCTGGTTTTTTTTTCCAGATGTTTCTGTCAAATCTAAATAAAGTTTATTAAATACAAATATTACAGACACCCCACCCTGCTAAGGTTTCAGGGCAGGGCATGGCTAGGGGCACAATGTCAGAAGCATCATACAGGGTGTGGAGGGCATGGCTAGGGGCACAATGTCAGAAGCATCATACAGGGTGTGGACCTAAATGGTCAGGTGTTGGAAAGGGCGGAGTTAGGGCATTCTGGGGGTCCCCTTCTGTAATCATTATCATCTTATCACTGCCATTGCTTCATTCCATATAACATTGACTTACTGAAACTATAACTCCCATAATTCACATTCCATATAACATTGACTTACTGAAACTATAACTCCCATAATTCACTTCTGAAATTCAATCCAACCAACCAAGTGATCCCAAATGTGATTTATAGAAATCCCCTCTTTAGGCATAATCGTGTAGCCGTACATTAAGCTGTTGTTGTATCACTGAAGTGGATTCTGAGTCTGTGTTAACTCAGGCAGCACACAGAGCCCAGGCCCTTCATGTGAGTTAGTGAATTGGGGAATCACACTCTGCAAGTGACGTGCAGGCTTTTTATTGGTCAAACTGGACTTAATGGGCGTCAACCCTGTCAGAGGGCATCGCCGTTATGGTGAGTCATTCAGGGGTGTGGCTGTGTGGTGAGCACATACATAAAAGATTTCTGCTTTATATAGTAGATTGTACATTCAGATTCATTTTAGCTAAAGTATAAAACTACAAATCCCACAATTCACTTCAGAAATTCAATAGATAGATAGATAGATAGATAGATAGATAGATAGATAGATAGATAGATAGATGAGAGAGAGAGAGAGAGAGAGTGAGTGAGAGATAGAGATATATGATAGATAGATGATAGATAGATGATAGATAGATGATAGATGATAGATAGATATATAGATAGATAGATGATAGATAGGTAGGTAGATAGATGATAGAGAGAGAGAGAGAGTGAGAGATAGAGATATATGATAGATAGATGATAGATGATAGATAGATAGATAGATAGATAGATAGATAGATAGATAGATAGATAGATAGATGATAGATAGATGATAGAGAGAGAGAGATGATAGATAGATAATGATAGATAGATAGATGATAGATAGATAGGTAGGTAGATAGATGATAGATAGATTCATTGAAAAAGAAAAACACGGTCTCCATTCAGCAAACTGAAATGAGGAATGTGCAGTATCATAGGAATAGCTGGTTATAATACTGAATATTATTATTCTCAGTTCACAGAACATTGTACTACTGGAAATAATTCTAGGTTCTCTTCCTTTACTGGAACTGCTACTGTCCAAAAATCTGTCTGTCTATCTATCTACCTATCTATCTATCTATCTATCTATCTATCTATCTATCTATCTATCTACTGTTGTTGTATCACTGAAGTGGATTCTGAGTCTGTGTTAACTCAGGCAGCACACAGAGCCCAGGCCCTTCATGTGAGTTAGTGAATTGGGGGAAACACAACTCTGCAAGTGACGTGCAGGCTTTTTATTGTCAAACTGGACTTAATGGGCGTCAACCCTGTCAGAGGGCATCGCGTTATGGGGAGTCATTCAGGGGTGTGGCTGTGTGGTGAGCACATACATAAAAGATTTCTGCTTTATATAGTAGATTGTACATTCAGATTATTTTAGCTAAAGTATAAAACTACAAATCCCACAATTCACTTCAGAAATTCAACCATGTAACCAACCTTGTTATCCCTAGTGTGATGGAACATTTATACAAATCACCTCTTTAGGAATCTTATCTTAAATGACATTATAAAACAAATCTCTATTTCTAATATACATATATAGTTTCTCCTTAACAATGTGTAAAATATCCTAAAGAAGGAGTAATGGCTCATTGTTCACTACAGACACAATTCACAAGGGTGCGCGTCCCCAAGTGACATCACCAAGGGTGTAAGATGCCCTTTTATACTTCTTCCTTGAATGACATACCAATGTCACCTGACACCCTTGTTACCATGACAACCACAGCACCTGGTTTGTTTCCAGATGCTTCCGTCAAAACCCAAATAAAGTATATTAAATACATAATAAGGGTTTAACATACTAACATACACCCTATCTTTACTATAGTGGGTAATATATCCCCTTCTGTAATCATATTATCATCTTATCACTGCCATTGCTTCATTTTATATACACTGACATACTAAAACTACAATTCCATAATTCACTTCAGAAATTTATCCATTGCAACAACTAAGTGATCCTTAATGTGATTTATAGAAAATCCCTCTTTAGGCATTTTACCTTAAATAAATAGTGATATTATTATAAAATCTATTTCTAATTATACATATATAGTTTTCTACTTACTAATGTGTAAAATCTCCTAAAGAAGGTCTATAATGGCTCGTTGTTCACCACAGACACAATCACAAGTGACAGTCCTGCAGCTCTGCAACACACCAGTGATATCACAAGTGTAAAATGCCCTTTATACTCTCTGCTTGATGACACCCTTGTTACCATGACAACCACAGCACCTGGGTGTTTCTAGATGCTTCCCTCAAACTTAGATAGTAAGTATGTTAATGATTGATGACCTCAATATCTTCTGACACCCTTGTTAACTGAGAACATCTGGTTACCATGACAACCACAGCACTGGTTTTTTTTCCAGATGTTTCTGTCAAATCTAAATAAAGTTTACAAATACAAATATTACAGACACCCCACCCGCTAAGGTTCAGGGCAGGGCATGGCTAGGGGCACAAGTCAGAAGCAATACAAGGGTGTGGACCTAAATGGTCAGGTGTTGGAAAGGGCGGAGTTTAGGGCATTCTGGGGGCGTGACGTCCAAAAAGGGGGCATATGGGAAGGAGATTAGGGTCTGGGATGGTCTTCCCTTCTGTAATCATTATCATTTATCACTGCCATTCTTCATTCCATATAACATTGACTTACTGAAACTATAACTCCCATAATTCACTTCTGAAATTCAATCCAACCAACCAAGTGATCCCAAATGTGATTTATAGAAATCCCCTCTTTAGGCATAATCTAAATTATAAAATCTATTTCTAATTATTCTACATATATAGTTCTCTACTTACCAATGTTAAATACTCCTAAGAAGGTCTCAGGATAAATGGCTCGTGTTCACTACAGACACAATCACAAGTGACAGTCCTGCGTCTGCAACACACCAAGTGACTTCACGGTGTAAGATGCCCTTTTATACTCTCTGCTTGATGACATCACAATGTCACCTGACACCCTTGTTACCATGACAACCACAGTAACTGGTGTTTTCTTAGATGCTTCCGTCCAACCCAAATAAAATATATTATATACATATATCAGGGTTTATTATACTAACATAACACTCTGTCATTAATAAGTGGATAATATATCCCCTTCGTTAATCATTTATCATTTTATTACTACCATTGCTTCATTCCATATTACACTGACAACTAAAAACTACAACTCCCATAAGCTCATTAAGACCTAAACCGTTCAGCTGCACAGTAATAATATCTATCATATCACTAGAATGGAAGTGTAAACGATGACCAAATTGGAAATAAAAGAGCTGAATTTTCAAAAACTATAAGATAAAAACTACAAATCCCATAGTTCTGGATCATATCACAAGTCTATACAGATGCGTGAAATACAAAACAACAGTTGCAAAAGGGAAAGTATGTTATTAGGGCTAGGCACACTAGCGTGTTTTTTACGCACGCGGTTAGAATGAAATCAGGGGGAACGCAAAAATCCTTGCAATTTCCAATGGCATGCGACCGCGGATACATTTCCGTTTTGGTAAAGCATTAATTTTTTTTTGTTAGCGCTGCAAACTCACGTCCAAACACGCAAAGCACAAGAAAGCTAAACGCACATGGAGGGAAGAAGGGAAATAGCGGGGTTGTGCAGGTGCAGCTGGTCCCATAAATATAAATTGCATGAGTGTACAGCTTGATGTGTGACAGGACATTTCCTTTTTCTGTTATTACATAGAGGGTGGAGTGCCTTACTGTTTGCATTAAACTCCTCCAAACACAAATTGTCAGCTCAACACCCCCCAAAACCTAAACCTCGCAAGGTTTATTCGTTTCAAATCGGCCCCTAGACATACTTACCAGCCCTCTTTCCCTCGTACCTTCTGCTTGTCTCCTGTGCACGGAAGCAAGCAGAAGGGACCCGACCGGTAGCCGTGAAAGTGATTGGCTAATGTGCAATGGTCAGCCAATCACTTTCGCGGCTGCCAGTCGAGCCCCTTCAAGCCTGAGAAAGGTCTGAGACAAAGACCAAAACGTCGCTATTGTTTGCTGCTTATGGAATAAAAGTTAAAAGATTGTTTGAACAAGTCCTTAGAGTGCTCTACATGTTTACTATGGTTGGATATTTAGAGGATCTCGCAGAAGCACCTGGGCATAATATTACTTGAAGGTAGAGTGCACACTGTTCGCTAATTGGTTAGAATAGATAGATATACATAAGACACATCCATTCTAGTGATATGATAGATATTATTACTGTGCAGCTGAACGTTTTAAGGTCTTAATGACCATTATGGGAGTTGTAGTTTTAGTATGTCATTGTAATATGGAATGAAGCAATGGTAATAAAAGATAATATGATACAGAAGGGATATATTATCCACTATATTAATACAGATGGTAGTTAGTTATAATAAACCCTGATATATTTATAATATTTTTATTTGGGTTGGACGGAAGCATCTAAAAACACCATGTTACTGTGGTTGTCATGGTAACAAGGGTGTCAGGTGACATTGTGATGTCATCAAGCAGAGAGTATAAAGGGCATCTACACCCTGTGAATCCTTGGGGTAAACGATGCACAAATTGGAAATAAAAGAGCTGAATTTTCAAAAACTTATAAGATAAAACTACAAATCCCATAGTTCTGAGATCATATCACAAGTCTATACAGAATGCGTGAATACAAAACAACAGTTGCAAAAGGGAAAGTATGTTATTAGGGCTAGGCCACACTAGCGTGTTTTTTACGCACGCGGTTAGAATGAAAATCAGGGGGAACGCAAAAATCCTTGCAATTTCCAATGCGCATGCGACCGCGGATACATTTCCGTTTTGGTAACGCATTAATTTTTTTGTGTTAGCGCATGCAAACTCACGTCCAAACACGCAACGCACAAGAAGCGATAACGCACATGAAGGGAAGAAGGGAATAGCGGTGGTTGTGCAGGTGCAGCTGGTCCCATAAATATAAATTGCATGAGTGTACAGCTTGATGTGTGCACAGGACATTTCCTTTTTCTTTATTACATAGAGGGTGGAGCTGCCTTACTGTTTGCATTAAACTCCTCCAACACAAATTTGTCAGCTCAACACCCCCCAAAACCTAAACCTCGCAAGGTTTATTCGTTTCAAATCGGCCCCTAGACATACTTACCAGCCCTCTTTCCCTCGCTACCTTCTGCTTGTCTCCTGTGCACGGAAGCAAGCAGAAGGGACCCGACCGGTAGCCGTGAAAGTGATTGGCTAATGTGCAATGTGTCAGCCAATCACTTTCGCGGCTGCCAGTCGAGCCCCTTCAAGCCTGAGAAAGGTCTGAGACAAAGACCAAAACGTCGCTATCTGTTTGCTGCTTATGGAATAAAAGTTAAAAGATTGTTTGAACAAGTCCTTAGAGTGCTCTACATGTTACTATGGTTGGATATTTAGAGGATCTGCAGAAGCACCTGGGCATAATATTACTTGAAGGTAGAGTGCACACTGTTCGCTAATTGGTTAGATAGATAGATATACATATAGATAGATAGATAGATAGATAGATAGATAGATAGATAGATAGATAGATAGATAGATAG